>BMAO01033860.1:0-111533 GCA_019973975.1 Trichonephila clavata | reverse complement strand
TTGTGACAAACGACAGATGGTTTTTTTATTCGCTAAAATAGAGTTCCTTCGATTGAATCGCATTCGTTTTTTGTTTTATTCCAATGTCAATGTCTTGGAGATATTTGATCATATTTGCTTGTTTAAATATGTCTCATTGTCATTAATACATGAAGCGTCGGTGGTATAACGGTTAGCATAGCTGCCTTCCAAGCAGTTGACCCGGGTTCGACTCCCGGCCGACGCAATTAACTTTTAGACTGCAATTTTTTTATATTGTACTTGTTCAGAAAATGAAGTATGATGTTGTGTGTATATTACACCAGAAGTGGGGAGATTGGAATTTGTGCAACGATGGGATTTGTGTTACAACGCCTATGGCGATTTATTTGATTTCTAATAAAGGTATTCTTTTTTTTTCAACTTGTCCACTTTTCATTTGGGCAACTCTTATATAGTATTACTTATTTTTAAGCGAAGCCTTCGAACATGCAACTTGTGACGGATCTATACGCGTCCTTCCACTAGCGTCTGGGAAATTCTATTGGGCCAGCATTTTCATCCAATCTTCTCCGAAAGGCAAAAGGCGTGATATGCAAATTAAATTTAATACATATATTCTTTATTCGCGAGTTTGAGTGAGTGAATATTAACGTCGCACTGTTTAGCAACACGAGGGCTTTTGGCGACGGTCCGCGTAATTTTCGCGAGTTTGAGAGTTAGTGAATTGTGAATAGATTAGAAGTGAAGTAAATTGGCAGTGAAACGTATACGTAAACAAGTAAGAAGCCAGAAGTTGGAATATTAGGAAGGTGATTAGATTAACTGGCGGGAGGTGTTAAAGTCAACGTGAAGGGAATAGAAAACTGCAAGAGTTCAGGTACTGTGATCTTAAATCAAGTTGATGTTTAGAAAGTTAAACTAATAGTGCGGTTGTTAAATACGTTAACTCTGAGTAAAGTTATATTAAAGGTAGAGCTGAATGATTGAATATATTCTCCCCAACGCAATCTCGTCTTTCGCCCGTTCTATTACTGATTAGAGATATCTTGTTTAAGTGCTGTTTGTGTCTGAGTTGAATAAAGTGATAAATAAAATAATTGAAGTTCATCATGCCGTATGATCATTTAGTTCCTCCCACACCTCTAGCCGGGTCACAGGAAAAAAGGGACGTAAATTCTTTACAAACTTTAAAGGTTGGTCTACTATCTTCAAGTAAGTTTACTCATGACCTATTTCTAATTCAGTCTTGCTATTAGACTCAAAACCTTCGCTTATCGTTTTGCTAACATTCTCTGATACTTTGTGGTATTCTGAGGTAATCCTTCCCTTACTATTTATTACAGTTCTGTAAAAATATAAATGTGTGTTCATTTATGTGCATCGCAGTTCTTTCACAAGATGAGCTTATATAAAAACAGCAACAAAGATAGAGCATGAAGCAATTTCTATGATTAGTTAAGGGAAACGTGCGTGAGAGCCTGCTAAAACAGTTCTTTTTATGTTTAACAATGTATAAAACTTAGTAATTTATTTCCTTACCTGTTCGTTGATTCTTTCGAAAGAGATAGCTAAGATGTATACAGCGCAGACTGGCGGAGCCAAATAGGATGTCACGCTCTGAATGTAGTGGAACAATTGACTGTTTTGAGAAGCCTGTATAATCGGAATCCACACGATGCTTATGGCTATAAGAATAATAATAAAAACTCTGCAAAGAAATGAAAATATTGTATTTTTAAAATTAATTAGAAAGGTTATAAATAAATTTTGTACTGTCTTCATGTGTTTAAATGGTAGAATAATATTTGAATGAGCCTTTGAGGAGACCATAAGTACGATTTGTGAATATGAGCGTTTGAAAAAAGAATGTTTTCTAACTGGTTTCACATAATTGTTCCGATCATCTTTTTGAAATTTTATTGAAAATGTGTCAAGATAAATAACTACTAAAAATAGTCAATGTATAATTGTCGATAACCATATTGGTTTATTACTTTGAATAATTATACATGCAATACATAGAAATTCAAATTTAAAGTTGTCGTGAAATATAACCTCCCCTAAGATTATCATCTCCCCATCTACCATTACTTCTTTCTGGATGTGTAGGGGGATTAACGAATTCAAAAGACATCTTTACAAATCACTATATTTATTGATATCTCTTAATCAAGGAAATTAACATACATATTCAAATTAAAACAATAAAACACAGGGAGAAGAGAAGGGTAATATTAGGAATACGGAATCTGAACTGAATCCACGAAAGATCAGCACGTACAATTACAACTAACACACGCACACGTATTTATAATTTCCAAGTCACTGATTCCTATATTTCGGCAGGTTCCTCTTGTGGAATAGTTTGGTTCAGGTTGAATCAGATAAAAGCTAAGATTCTCTCTTGACTTTACAAATTCAATCTTCAGCTTTGCTCGGCGCGTTACTTCACACTAAATTTGTCAACAACTGCGAGTTGATTTATCGATGCTTCAATTTGTGACGGATCTGTACGGTTCTTTACTAATCCTCTACAAATTTCTTAAATTTTACTTATTTCAACCAATCTCCACCGGGAGCCAAAGCGTGATTTATGCAAATGAGATATTTTATATAAGTTCGGGTTTAGCGAGTTATCGAGAAGGATGAAATGAAATGAGTAATAGTTGTCAAGTGAAGAAGTAGGTTTTGTAAAATAAAGTGAATCGAACCGTCGGGAATCCCACTTGCAGTTGTTGATAAAATTAGTCCGTAGAAAAGCTACGAGAAAAGCTGAAGATAGATTTTGTATATTAAAGAAGGAATTCTAGCTTTGATCCGATCCAATCAAGATCCAAGAAACCTACAAGACGAACCTGCCGTAGTTTAAGAATTCAGGTTAGTGTTTCAAGAATTGTAATTACGTATACGTGTGTAGTTGTAATTGTACGCGCTTATCCTTCGTGGATTCAGTTTAGATTTCATAGTTCCGCAATTATGACCCCTTCTCATTCTCCACTGTATTTTATTGTTCTTATATTTGAATAGTGTATATGATCTTCCTTGATTAAGAAAAATTAATAAATATTGTTATTTGTAAATGTATCTTGTGAATTCGTTAACTCGCTTACACATTTAAGTATGAATAATACTAGACGAGATGAGGATAATGTTAGGGAAGGTTATAATACACGACAAATTCACTTTTCTTTAAAATTCTAACTCTTCACTTTACTTCTCTCTCTTTTTCGCTTTCACCTTCCACTTTTCACACGTTAACTCGCGAAACCTGAACTTATATAAAATATCTCATTTGCATAAATCACGCTTTGGCTTTCGGTGGAGATCGGTTGATATAAATAAAACGTTTAAGAAAAATAGAGATTGTTAGTTTAAGACCGTATAGATCCGTCACAAAGTAAGTCATTAATCAAGACTCAATTAAATTGCATGTCACTTAATACGAACAGTTATTTAAAAAAAATTCATGATTAATAAACGCATATAAAATTAATTTTGGCTTAAAAAGGAAAAGTTTCCCACGTAGGTGGTGAAACTACTGTTGTTGTACTCCAAAACATTGAGTTATGACAAGAAGCAGATAGAGGTAGTCCAGAGAATCTAAGTTTTATTGAGGATGAGAGCGTTGAAATTCTGAAGCAGAAAATTCTGAAGTGGATGAAGATGAACACGATGGAGCAAGCTAGAATACGAAGCCAGGAATGAAACCAGATCTGGATATTACGAGAAATTTTGATGCATCTGCTTCGATTAATTGTTCAAGAATTAGACATTAAAACTAAAAACAAGAGATCAAACATTTTTTTTCCAAACCAGTAAATTTGTCAAGTGTGGTTCTTGAAGAAGAGCTTAGCATAATGTTCTAAGTAGTTTTAAGACTCTGTACTTATCATTTTGTACCCTGTAAATAACACAACTCTCTTTTGTGCAATGGGCTAAATTCAGTGACGTCATAATCACATGATAAATGCAATCAGTTTTCCAAGCCAATCAGTTCATGTGCTTCGCTGATGCCAACTTTTGCTTTTTGCAGATACTTCCCTTAAAAAAAAATGCATATTTTTCAGCAGTAATAACACACATCTCTGAACAAAGTACACTTTTTTTAAAAAATACACAAATAATATAGGATTTTTTTTTTTTTGAATTTTGAAAAAAAGATTTTGAAGAATTTTAGTACTTGAATATCTTTTCAACAATCAAATTTGAATTCAATGGAGAAAACGAGATTGATTTATCACGTGACCTTTATAAATTTAGCCCATTATTTACTACTTTGAGTTGGAACACTTCAAAATACACGTTCTTTTTACTGTATAGAATATAGGGTTATGTATCGTTTCTCAATTTATAGATCATTTTGCTTAATTCGTACTTTCATTTATTCGCTTGACCTACAGTCCCAATCAGTTTAGTGTCATAACTTCTTAAGCTTAATTCAACTTAAACCGGGTTATTTCTTCCATTCTTCTTTTCTGAAGTAAATTAGATAGATAACGAAGAACGAACTTTGTAGATCGCAAAGTAAAGGTTTTCAATAACTTTTCCAAAATATTTTATATGAATTTACCTTCCTACTATGAGAAGCTCTGTCTCTGAAGCCTCTTTCCTGATTCTTCTCCAAATGTCTATGGAGAAGATGGTGGAGCTACTATTGAAGATTGATTCAAGAGAACTCATCAAGGCAGCCAGCATCACAGAAATCATGAGTCCGCGGGCACCTGGAGAAAGACGAGGAAACTTTACTGGAAACGTAAGAATAATTTCAGTTCGATTAAATGCATAAAAATTTTGTTCGTTATGTTTCCGATATTTTTTATTCTTAAAGAAAATGTGTTTTAATATCTTGGATAAATGATTGAATTGTATATGTGAAAGCCTTTTTCTTTATTAAATTTACATTTTAATGGCATAATTTGTGACGGATCTATTCACGACATTTTTCCTACCAATCCTCTTGGGAAAACTTTGGGGCTAGCATTCACATTAATTCACAGCCTTTCAAGAAGAACCCGTGATATTTAAATTAGTTTGACTATATAAAGTCTATATATAAGTTTTGTAGATGTAATATAGAAGGAGTCGTGGAGTTGTTACGTAAGCGTGAATATTGGAATATTTTATTCACAAACATAGCGTGAGTTAAGGAAGTAATTGCTAAGAGATTAAATTATTAGATTGAAGATTTAAGATTTATGATATTAGAATTAGTTATCGGTTCATTAGCGCTTGTTCTCCTTATCCAGTTCACGTAGTCGGGTGTACTTAGAGTTGGGTATTGAGATTAGATAACGCTTTATATATCACTCCTAGTTTTCCTTTTGTAGTTTCACTTGTGATTGTTTAAGTGGGTTTAAAGGATAAATAGAACTAATTGTTATTATGGAAGTTGGTGATGCTTTGTTTCCCCCACACCTTTAGCCGCGCAGGACGGAGAGAGAGGGTTGCCGATTAGGCCAACACCTCCACAAATTCATAAATGAATTTAGGCCAATAAAGTTATAAAGTAATTTTTCAAAAAATATAAATTTTAAAAAATACTATATATATGATTGTATTTGATTTCTCTTGAGTTCAGGATTGTTTTAAGCCCTGCTTTTTGTCTCCTTGTGTATTACTTTTTTCATCAGTTATAATTATGTAAAACTTTAGTCATTAAAAATTTAATAACAAGAGATAAAAAGTATTAAAATATATGCATTTAAAGATGTTTACAAAGTCAAAATCAGTTCGCTGGTATTGATAGTAAGAAAACTAATCTTTCTCAAAACATTTTCAAAAATTTCAGAAATATTATATACATATTTATATACTGTGAGCTAAAGTCTAAAACTAATATACTCTCAACAATTCTTTTTGACTCTCAATAATTTTATTTTACCTAAGTAGCTGAACGTGAAGTCTTGACTTCAGAAAAATATTCTCACTAACCTGCAGGCATAAGCTCCAGGACCAATTTAGGATAAGCAATATTTGTACAACCCAATTCACTTCCACAGATTTCTTTACATTTCATTGGATTAGAGCATGCAATCTCGTCTGGAACAAAATGAAACATATTAAACCCTTTCTGTGGATGAATGGTTTTTTTTAATACGAAAATGAAGAAATGTTTAGTTTAAAAAATATTTTTGTCTCGTAAACAACGACTTTCTTCGTACTTATAAAAATAGAGTGGAATAAATTTTGATATGGAAGGCATAAAGCTGTTATATAAACAACTAATAAACCACTCTGTCAATGCTTAAAGCATATGAGCACTTCCACATACGGTTTATTAGCACTTATACACAAAATATAACAACCAATTTACTTAAAAAAATTACCCTTTATTAATGATTGAGTATACTTTCGAATGAATATAATTCAGTACGAAGTATTATTTCACAAATAATAAAATTTGTTGAGCGATTAGTGAAATTAGATTTAAGTCTCAATGCATGAGGTACTGAAAGAATTTGGTAATTTAATTGTCAATTATTGTATTTTTCCCGTCACTCGATATTAAATTATAATTTCAATGTGTCCATTTCTAGTAATTTGTTGTGTAGCAAAAGTACAACTAATGCTAATTAAATTAACACCCTGTAATGTCGTTTCTCCTTTAAAAAAATAATTGTAGGGTAAGCAAGTTTTACAGAAATACTTGTTCAGTAACGATTGTGATAAAAGTTTTGTGTATTAGACGATCAGAGAGATTTGGTGTTAGGGGTACAATTTCCATAGAAGTAAAAAGTTTCTTCAAAGACCGAAGTAACGTTATTGATGGATTAATGATACAAATTTTATAAGTAATCTGATAAAATTGGGGGCCTAATTTTATCTGTGGCGTAACGGATAATATTAGCCCCCCCCCCTTGAAAACTCAGATTTTGCGCCCCAAGCCCAAATACGTACTTTGCGTCAGTCAAGCTTTGGGTCCCATAGAGTCTTTGGCTCTCCCCGCAATGCGGGGGTTGCGGAGGTGTACGTTATGCCATTGATAATGGTTTCATAAATAAGAACCGTGTTATTACTGCAAGTCAGAAACGTTTTATATTAAAAATTAATAGAATAATAATGGAAATTTCTGTATAAATTCGTTTTAAAAGGTATTTATTAATTAATTATATGAATTAAATGAAGTCATTTTTCTCACGATAAATATACACGCATATTTAGTGATTATGTGATACAAGATACAATATAACAAATTCTCAAGCGTATGTGCTATATTAGAGCACCTACACTTTTACAAAGCCGAGAAAATTTGATAGAATTTTTTCAAGAACTCTTAAGCAAAATCTCTAAATTTCAAGTTTGTATTTAAAATATAGGCCTATTTTTTAGTGAATTTTTCTTAAGATTTATATTATTCAAAACTTATAGAAATTGGGGCAAAAAGTATTGCCTCTTTGGAAATTTTTTTTAGAAAGAATGGACTTTGAAGAACAATCGATTTTTTTTTAAATCTACGTAATTTGTTTCGAATACATTTCTTTTCAATCACTTTTTCAAATTTGTTTTGCCTGTTTGTTTTGATCTGTAAATCAATTAAGGCAGACTTCTATTTAAAGAATTTTCTAATCCCCCCCCCCCCCCAAAGTTCGTTATGTGGACAATTCGTTGAGTAGAGAGAATCATTTGTAATATACTTTATATGCTTCAGAGGTCCAACTTTACTTCTCGATAATCAAAGGAACAACTTCCGATTCCCCCCCCCCTCAATTTTATTTCTATACAACATGTGTTCATAGAACTTATCAGTCAGAATTTACCAAGAAGTAAAGTAGAATACGGATTATCTTTTTTTCTTGTTTTATTAATCATTTACAAACATTAAAAAATATGAATAAACTGTACTAAATAAAAAAAAAATCAAAATTAAATATTTGTGCGTCACACATGTTTTGTTAGGAACGATTAACGCATTCTGTCGTCAATGTTTAAAAAAAAAATTCAACGTTTTTGCAATTAGTGAGTAAAAAGTCATGTAATAAGTTTTATATTGAATAATTCGATAATTTTTCTTCAAAAATAAGTAAATTTTATAATGATGTTGACAATCACATGGTGTTATTCACAAGTTGTAAATAGTTTTTTAATGATCTTATAGAGTTTATGGTTCATCAAATTAATACAAAATGACTGCGCAAGAATGGAGTAACCGTTATGTGAGTAATTAGATTTGAAGGATGTTACAATCGAAATAAAAGAGAAAATATATTGCGTATCATGATAACATTCAAATTTATGTGATGTAATTTTTATTTGTGCATTGAATTAATTCAAATATGTATTAGTGTAAAAACGTTAAGTAAAATTTAGGTTTCTAATACGTTGCATAGTTGCACTGATGCATTACATTCATGGAAATAGCGATAAATTAAGTGAAAATTATGTACTAAATGTAAGCAGAAAGTTATGAAAGTAAAGCTCTAAGTAAAAAGTTAGTAAATAAAAATATAGTAAATCAAATAATTTACAGGAAAATATACGATTAAATAACTATGTAACTTTTATATCGAGGGTTACCGACCTTCTATTGGTTTTGTTTTTAATAGGCTGCATATTAGCAACTAAGCTTTGCAGACATGGCAAGTCCTCAAATGTGAGAGCCATTTCAGGGTGTACCCTCTAGTGGCGGCTCTATCTACCGAATTTGGACGCTTGAATTAATATAATTCAAGCTCTCGTTGGGTGCTAAATATTGGCATGATTTGATTTTGCCAAGAGTACTAGAGCCAAATTGATACTCAAGGGATTTTTTTACATCCCACATAATCATGTGACATGCGTGCCTACTATTTTCGCATTCAGAAAATCTATTGACTCCAGCTGGGGTCGAACTCGCAACCTTAGGCTTACGAAGCGGGCACGCTGCCTCTAAGCCACCGGAGCCGACCTCTATTGTTTGTGGAATTCTAAATAATCCTAACTTTAAGCATGTAGACCCTCGTATATGTATATACATTATTCCTGAATGAAAATTCACACACACACACACACACACACACACACACACACACACACACACACACACCACACACACACACACACACACACACACACACACACACACACACACACACACACACACACACACACACACACACACACACACACTATTACAAGAAACATAAAGTTGCATTTTAGTTGAAATTGGCTCTTGTTTTTTAATTGTTAGACGTGCAGACTTAAAATTTTGTTGGCACGTTCCTTTCATGCAGTAGAGATCCACCACAAAAGGGGGTCTGCGAAAATTAACCTCCAAGGGATGTTGCGAAGATTTAATGGGCGTTATAAATAAATAATTAGTGAATTAATTAAAAAAATTATTTTACATTTTTCTATGCATTGTTTTGTACCAGGTTTTATTCTCCTCACAATTCAAATATTATAGTAAAAATAATATTTTTTTATTAAAAAAAATTAACCCGTGTGAGAAGAACGGGTATTTCCGCTAGTATTATATAAATATTTATTCATAAAGCACACACACACACAATGAAAAAGGTATGCCATCCTAATGAGATATTAGAGGAAATTATATAAATTGGCTGATGTTTTGATTTTAGTATATTAATATATTGCTCACGAAATTTGTGAGTCACTCGAAAATCGTCATTTTTTTACGATATCAAGTCAATTGTGGGAATTTCGCGATACGAACTTTATTACACGACAAAAGGTGAATGATATTTAGCTAGAGAAATGCGAGAGACCTTTACTATCATGTTTCACAAGTTAAGATGACGGAAAAACAATGAAACACGAGTGCGTCTTAGAATTTCTTCAGGAAATGTTTGGGGTATTTTTTCCCTAATGACTAAAAAAAAAATGTTCCAGAAAATCTGAATATCCCCAAGCCATTAGTTTCTGGACTTTTCTATACCTTAACATTATTATTATTACATTATTGCACTACTAATGATTTCTAATGACCTTTCGGTTTATATTATGAGCAATTGAATTACTCTTCTTTCCCAAGGGATCCCGGTTGGAAAACGATGGTTTATACTTACTAGTAAAAAGGATTCTCGCAGCCATTCCGGGAAAAACAAGAAGAAATAGAGGGAGGAGTTTGAGATATCCCGCCAATATACATCCTCCTTTAGCATGTGAGAGATCTTTAGCGGACAAAACTCTTTGAACGATGACCTGAAACGTAAATATGAGAAATTTCACTTCAGTGATAAAATTCATTAAAAAATATTATCCAAAAACTGAATGAAGTTGAAAAAGATATCGATTAGGAATAAAATAGAGTATTAGAATACCTGGTCGGAACACCAGTACCAAATTGCATTGATGGTCAGTCCAAAGATCATTCCGATTCCTGGTAATTCGGGATCAGATGGAGATCGTAGAAGATTCATGTAATTTTTGGGAACAGCACTACAAGATTCGTTTTTCGAATTGTAGCCAACGTAACTGTCATTTATGGCAATCTTTCCAAAATTTTTCACTACTTCAGAATATCCTCCAACTTTACCAATACCTGGTAGACCAAATATTAAAGCTTCATATTACAGGTGTTATTTATTTTGTTCTACATAAGAATATCAAAAGCTGAATGAGAAGTATGGCAAAATTACATAACTTTTGTGTAGAATTATAAATTATTAAGATTTTTTTGGAAATTCTAGGTTCTTTTGACCCGTGTTTAGAATGTTCTTCAGAGAGCACGAGAGGGAATATGTATAAAATATTAATCCTTTTTGAAACATTACTCTACAAAGATATTTTGTAGTGTTTTTGTTTTCACTTACTAAGTTGAGACCGATAAATAACGTTATGTTTTGGGTGTCGTGAGTTTATTCGTGAAATGTTGGTATTAAGGAACATGGGTATATACGTATTATACCATCGATCAATTTCGCCAAATCAAAATTTATCGCCAAATAAAAAAAAACTTCACCGAATGCTGTTATCGTTTCTGCACATGCGCAGAATCACATTCACAAACTCCTTCCGTATAAGCACATTGACAAATAGATTACGAAGAATTAAATAACACATTTTAAAAACAAACGCGTACACTTGAAATTAACAAAAGATGTAATAACAGCCACATTATTTAGGCAATTAAAATGGTGCACTTGTATCAAAATCGTGACAAATATGTCTTCATGTAGACTTCGTCACAGAGGCGTAACGGAGAATATTAGGGCCCCCTGCAAAATCAGATTTTGCCTTTACTATTTTATAAATTGGTTAAATACGTACTTCGCATCAGTCAGCCCTTGGGTCCCTTAGAACTCTGGCACCCCGCAATGCGAGGGGACACGTTAAGCCCCTGCTTTGCCATATAAGTTTGCATAAACAGGAATCTGAACGCATTCATGCAGATTTGCGAAGCTTGTTTTGCCATTTTATTGAACTAAATACTCTTTTGTGTATTTAGGAATTAGACAGAAATACTCCGTTCCGTAGAAAATAGATCCCAAATTTCAATTATTTTTCCCAACAAAATGAGAATATAATATTATTACAAATTATAAAGAATGCCATTATATTAAAGTGTATGCAATCAAGAAATATTGTGTTTTAACATGTACGGGAACACTACAGCCCGTAAAAAAAGTTAATTTTTGAGCAATTTCGAGCAAAATTGTTGAGTGAGCATCCAGGGGAACAGAATTTCTCACGATTGGCTGCATATCGCGGCATTTGGGGAGTTTTTTTGAATTGATCAAATTGGTCGATGGTGTAATATGTAACTACATGTATCTAATAGTAGAATGAATTGAAAATTGATGTGATTCGATGTCTTGAAACATAAACTCAAAGTCAATCACAATCCTTTGATATTTTAATAATCTTTTTACAAATTCAGAATATATACTCATGGACAAAAAAATTAGCGCATCAAGATATAATTGCGGGATCGTAACGAAACTTGGCATGAAGGTACATGTCGTGGAGATATGCAAATGATTAGAAATGCAGCGGGATTGTGCATTACGTACAGCCGGTAGAGGGCGTTTAACGTCGTTCTCCGTGGAGTATAAAACAGGAAACCAAAGATTGTTTGAGTGTGCTGAATCGTTTACAAAGGAAGCTCTGAGGTAGACATGCCATTACGCCGTTTCCGAAGACAATATGAGCAGCTGTCGCAGTTTGAGAGAGGGAGAATCATCGGCATGATAGAAGCTGGGTGGACAACTAGGCGAGTAGCTCGTCAATTAAGACGCTCTGATTGTGTTGTGAAGAAGTGTTGGGACAGTGGATCCGAGAGATGTCATTTACACGAAGACCAGGCTCGGGACGCCCTCTACAGAACAGTCGTCGAGAAGACTGCCACATCGTAAGAAATGCACGCGTCCAGCCAACTGCTTCATCGGCCGCCATCCAGGCACAGGTAGCACCTTCACTAGGGGCGCCTGTGTCTTCTCGAACCATACGAAGGCGCCTGGCTGAAGGACATTTGCGATCGCGGCGCAAATTACATGTGCTGCCCTTGACGCCCACCCATCGACGCCTCCGTTTGGATGAAATTAACACCTATTAAAAATTACCAAAACCCACCAAAAATTAACACCTATCTTTATAATTGCTCCCTTAACTGCCGACTAAAAGTTACGCGATTAGCTTCCCAATGTCAACCATTTTCCCCGTAGGTGTGCGTTTGTGATGTATTGGGGGGAATTATTGCATTCCCAATAATTCGGAATAATTTTATGGATAGCAGTACAGAAGAAAGATCGTACTTCGGAAAGATGTATATATACGCCCAGGGAAATTAACGCTTTGACTGAGCGAGACGTTTATATACGCGTTGGCACTTAAGAAGATAAGATCGTATCGTAGTTTTAGTGTCGAAGCATACCATTATTGAATTCAGTACATTGTTATTGTATGAGGGGGGCGCGATGAAAATTATGATTGTATATTGGGTCGTGAATATTGAAACTTTGAGAAGTACTGTGCTAATAAATTGGACAGCTAACCCCATAGTTGCAGTTACAGTTACAGTATTTGTGGGATATGGAGCCAATCAGTTTCTTTTTTTTCATGTTATTATTCACTCCTGCTTTCACCAACAATGAACTTTATTTTTAAAGCATATCACACCAATGAAATTTTTTTTTAATGTTTAATGTTCTTAAATTTAAATATTATTTTAAAAATCATACTGCTCAGGAGTTTTTCTAAAGCTATTCCTTACAAAACTTTGCATAGAACAATTAAGTATATTGTTGCTCAAAGTCATAAAGTTGGGTATCAACTTATTTATCGACCTTGTCATTTTAGTATACATGGAACATAATATATCACTAGATGTAAACACCATGAATCTTTGAAAAAATGGGAACAGCAATTGAAAAATATTTCGAAGAATCTATCGCATTTTGGGTTCAAGATTTTAGCATTTTCTTTTTATATGCTTATTTTTAAATCTAATTATTTTTTTTTTATATCTTGAAAATTTTTTTTAATGTTTAAAGAAATTAAATAAACAGTAGAAGTTTTCACTCTTTTTTAAAAATTCTACCGATACATTTCACTGTAATCGAATAAATGTAGAAGTTGAAAAGTAACATGACGTCTAGGATTCTGTACAGCTAGTAGGAAAGAACTTTGACATTTTCAGCTGATATTAATGTTTCTACACAAAATGACTGGCATTTTTGTAGTAAAAAAAAATATCTATCTTCCAATAAAGGCAATTCATCGTATAATAATGCAATTTATAGAGTAAAAGAGATTTTTTTATTCGTTTAAAACGAAAGTGTAAATAATGTTTTTGAGTAAAATTTGCAAAAACTTTTAGTTTATTCTGCTGTTTGATTTATTCTATACCCTCACAATTTATTGTTGTAAAAAAGGCCTTTTAAAGACCCACATGCATCATGGCTCGTACGAAATAGAACTGGTATTTATTACTATTTAAGTCAGAATGGAATGGAAAAAAATAAAGATTTCTCCGACAAAATTAAATAATAAAAACAGTTTTTAATGTATTTTATCACCAACGATGCAATGTAGTTAATCAAACAAGTTATTGTTTTAACAACAAATCAGAACTAACTTTAGTAAGTTTGTGACAGTTCTATCCGCGCTCCTTTTACTAATAGTCCTTTTGGGGAATTACTGGTCTTTAAAAATTAATTTATTATAAAACTCCTCTTCGAAGAAGACGTGATTATGTAAATTAAGACTACAATATATAGTCTAGGCTTTTAGGTTAGAGAGAGAGAGAGGATAGACTACTAGCGGAGCAGAGATTAATCAAATTGAATGTGAATCGCAGATATTTAATATTTGATAATTGAATTACTTAAGGTGACGAATTGACACTAGAGATTGAATCTAGGTTATATAGCTAAGAAGTCAGAGCTATTGCCTTGAGTAATTGTATTTGGTACTGAAGTCTTCACATAGCTCACGTACCTCGTTAATTGTCTCTAGATTGATTAATTGGGTGCATCTCTTATCCCTGATCGACTGAATCTGAGTTGTGGTTAATATTGTGAATAAATTAGATTGTTTTTTGAAGTATGGCTAGTCTTCCTTCCAATTCTTCCACACCTATAGGAGCTCAGGCAAAGACCATCACAAGTTATATAATCTTTATCAGTTATGTATTAATATTAATATAGTTAAATTAATTTTAAGAAATATTAGTTGTTAGGTAACTACTTTCTTAAATAAACTGTTACATTGAACCATCAGATCACTACATCATGTCCGCTACATAAAATGAAATACAGAGTGTTTCATAAGGAAGTATACACATTCCAGATGCTGTAAAACGGTAATAGTCAAAGATACGCACCACTTAAGTGCGCCATGATGAACTCATAAAGTTTGCGTCCCGCCCCTAACGGAAGTAACGTAGTAATAGCTTTCGTTTAATGTGACTAGTCAGTTGAAATGGTGGCATCTGCACCGGAAAAAAACTTTTTGTGTTCTTAAATAAACCTAACTGTCGCGCTAGCTACTTTTTTGAACATGTTAACTCTGGTTGATGCCACAGTTGCAGGACAACATTGACAATTTGATTCTTTAATTGAATGGTGCTCCCCCATATTAGTCATCCAACGTGCGAGATTACCTCAATAAACATCTCTCTCACCGATAGATTGGACGAGCTGTGCACTACAACATGCCGTTTACCTAGTGGCCACCCAGAAATCTTAACTTAACATCTTGTGATTTCTTTCTGTGGGTACGTAAAGGAGAAAGTATTCGTCCCTCCCCTTACTGTTGTTGATCATGTGGAGATGAAACATTGTATCACAGCCGTTATCGATGGACTTGATTCAAATGTCTTAACACGCATTTGGGCGGAAATGGATTACCAATTCGATGTGTGACGTATTATAAAGGGTTCACTCATAGATAAAATGTGACTGTATCTAACAAAATTTAAAATAACCCCATGCAATTCTGTTACTAGCAAAATATAACATTTTACATTGTTCTTGATTTACATTGCATTGAAATTGTGTGACGGATCTATACGCGTCCTTTTCATTAACTTCTGGGGAATTCTTTTGGGCCTGCATTTTTCAACCAATCTTCTCCGAAGGGCAGAAAGCTTGATATGTAAATTAAGTTTAATATATATATTCTTTATTCGCGAGTTTGGGACTTAGTGAATTGTGAATAGATTAGAAGTGAAGTAAATGGGCAGTGAAGGTATACGTAAACAGTGTAAGAATCCAGAAGTTGAGATAGTAAGAAAGTGATTCGATTAACTGGCGAGAGGTGTTAAAGTCAACGTGAAAGTAATAGAAGACTGCAAGAGTTCAGGTACTGTTACCTTAAACCAAGTTGATGTTTAGAAAGTTAAACTAATAGTGCGGTCGTTAAATACAGAAGCTCTGTATAAGGTTATATTAAAAAGAGAGCTGCATGATTGAATATATTATCCCCACTCAAAGTCGTCTCTCTCCCGTTCTATTACTGATTAAAGTTATCTTGTTTAAGTGTTGTTTGTGTTTGAGTTGAATAGAGTGAAAAATAAAATAATTGAAGTTTCTCATATCGTCTGATTATTTAATTCCTCCCACACCTCTAACCGGGTCACAGGAAAGAAATGATGTAAATTCTTTATAACTGTATGCTCCTTTATGTGTGAATCACCCTGTATTAATCAATTAACCCCAATCATTTTACAGCCAACTGATAATCAGCAGATGAGTGGTGATAAAAAAAGAGGGAAAATTCCCTGAAGAAAATAAAGAAGACCTATATTCGACCATCACGAGAAAGACTCCATGTATGTCATGTGGCACTGGATTATTCAGTTATTTTATTTTTAATAAACTTGGAATATTGTATGTGTTTAGTAAGGTTGTCGTGGCCCGAAGGTCGCGGGTGTGAGAGCACTTATGGAAGAACCAGATATGATCATAAAAATAGCTATTTTTATCTTTAGCTCTTTATCAAGTATACAATTTTATAACTTAACTCTGGGAGCAATGCGAAATCCTATCCTTTAATTGGATATACTATATTATGGAAAGTACTATCTGCATTTAAAGGTGGCCGCGGTAGCCGAGTGGTCTAGGCATCGGATCGTGGCTATCAAGTCATGAGTTCGATCCCAGTACCACTGAAGATCCGCTGTGTAGGGTAGCGATGCACGTAAAATCTGTCGAGAGCTCAAACCTCCTTCCATTGGTGTGGTGTGGTAGTTAGGAGAGGGGGTGCCAGCTCAGGTGTCGTCCGCGTCACTTGACCATGGTTCAAAATGGCGCGGACCGTCCCCAAAAGCCCTCGTGTAGCTGAACAGTGGGACGTTAATATTCACTCACTCACTCACTCTGCATTTAAAGCTCCTTGTAGTATCCTTCTCGAAGCCCAATAGCTCGGTCAGCTCCAAGGTTGATTACTTAGCCACTTCCTAGTGGATTCTACGTCGATTTCTAATCTCAAGACTCACGACGATTCAGTCGCTGTTCACCTTTACTGATGCTTGTATTTCTCGCTTAACGATCAACCAATAACCCACATACTCAATGACAGGCACTCAAATAGTAGTTAAATTTGCATAAAATTAAGTCAAGTGGTTTTTAAACTGAAATCATAGTTAAGGTATCTGACTGGTTGAGAAAACTTTTTTTTTTTTTAAAAAAAAAGGAGATATGGGGATTTTTTTGTTATTTTTAGATTTGTTTAGTGCATTTTAAGAAAAATATACTGTAATTAAGAAGAGAAAAAGAAATTATTATTACTAAAATGGGAAAAAATAGGTAAAAATTGACAAAAATAGCATAAACGCGGCCATTCTGCACCAAAGGTTTATAAACAAATTTTCAATTTTTTCAATCTAATGTGTTGCTATATTATTCAATTTTGAAATGACTTCCAGGATAAGAGATATTTCCTTTGTTACAAAAATTAGATAACTTTATCTCAGTTATTATATGAAATTGCTTAAAAAGACAGTGATTATATTCACATAAGGGACTGTAAATTTTGTAATAAAACTGTGATTGATAAATCTGAAGGTTAAAACGATTCTACTATTATACAGAACTTACAGAAAATTTTTTAGTTAATTATGTTCAAAACTTTTTGAGCAATCACTGACCCCGTTTGATTATTTTCAAAAAATCACATTTCGAGTAAAACGCGTTTTAAAGTATGATATATTTTGGTTAAAGAAATGTGTGTGTGTGTGGGCATCTGCTTTTACCAAAACACTTGTAGTTTTTGTTCTAGTGAACGGAAAATGATAAACTTGGTATTTTTATAAAGCTAATAAGATGGCCCGTAAAATAAAATCACGAAAATTTTTGTCAATTTTTGACAAAATTGACAATTTTAGGGTAGTCGGATACCTTAAAGAATATTTTCCCCAAGAGGATTAATAGAACACAAATAGTGCCCATTACAAGGTTCCACATCGCATAGTTAAACGTGACTTTTACCCTAACAAAGCCATATAAATAAGAATAAATATTACACCACATAAATATCTCATTCACCAGATAAATAAAAATTGCTTTAACTAATTTACGATAGTTTTGAAATTCCTTAGTAGTTAAATTACTTTTATCCGTTTCCTCTTGTGCTGTAATGAACTCATTCATCGAAGAGGCAGAGTCAAGTTCTTCTCGTCATTAGTCTGTCGCTCTCCACATTATGTTTTCTTTTGACTCAAACAGAGTCTATTTTCCGGTTTCTATTCTTTTTTCTTTTCATTTAGATTTGTCAAGCTTTATCCATAATTTAGTTCATTTGTATTGTTCAAGTTTTTCCATTACTTTGTTAAAAAAGAAATCCGAAGTTGTTAACTTACACTTTTTTACTTGTCAACAGTCTTTCAGTGGCAGTTAGCTTTTAAAAGCACGAGAAAAAATTCCTACACTTGAATAAAAATATATAGTTTCATTTGTGTACAAATGAAAAATTTTATTTTCTAATCTTTTTTTTCCACCTTGAACAACCTCGTAGGAGAACCCTCGAATCAAATTTTTAGGAATTTATGTATAATAATTTATTTAAATAATCCAGATGAAATTTAAGGCAAACCTTTTCTTTGAGGATAACAGAAACTCACTTAAAACTGCCAGGAATATAGCACCTATTAGCATGAGAATTGTTTGTGCGAATTCGGTCCACATCACAGCAGTGAGTCCGCCTGAAAAAATATAAATAAATTGCATATTAATTGTAATTTTATAAGTATATTTGATGCAGATAAAATAATTGATTTTTCCAAATCTGCTGAAAGGATTTACCAACCTGTTATTGTAAAAAGTCCTGATATTACAAGAAGACACAAAACTGATCCATACAAATCCAGTTTGATCGACTGATTGATAAATATAGCACCGGCATATAAATCGGCCTAAAAAAGGTGTTTATCAAGCTTTAATGTCAACATACTTTTTTTAAAAAAAAATTAGATTACAAATTAAATCCATGAATAAAAAATTAATAAAAGATCCCAGCATGAGGTGTTTAACAAAAAGATGAGATAAAATTGTGAATATTAAAATTTTGAATAGTATAGAATACTTTTGAAGCAAATGTCTACGATAAAGTAAAAGTGGAAAAGGAATTGTGTGAGTTACTCTATTTTTATATTATATCAAATAAAATAATTATTTTATGAAGATATTAGTTAACTGTGATTAACGAGTTAACCAGTTAACTGTGATTGACGAGAGTACTTGTCATGGAGAAATTGCAGGATTTTGTATTTTGACGAGTATACTCGTCATCCGTAAAAATTAGTGACCATTGGCTACTTAAATTGTAATTTTTGAGAAAAACAAATCATATTCTCAAATTTCAAGATGTTTAGAATATCTTGAGGTCAGTCTGGAGTAAAACAAATACGGTAGAACGTCGTTTATACGAACGTTTATTATTCGGAGCGTCAAATATCCGAACCAAAGTCCGGATACCTTTCCGAACAGTGCAATGCTCAACATTTGTTTCCTGTGAGGCCAAAAGTGACGGGAAAACCCAAGGTGAGGGATATTTGGGAAATTTCAACTGTGTGATTACGTAAAAATCTGCGAAGAATGTTAGGTCAGTTTGTTTCCAAGTGAAGGGGTGTATACGTGCTCTTTTGCTGAGTTTTGTTGATGTAGAAACCTAGATGGCATGCGATGCAGAAGACTGTGGATTTCAAATGCTAAATGATGACGAGATTGTGACTTCCGTGCAAGAAACCGACCCTGTCGAGATGAAACGGATGAAGACGAGGACAACAACAACATCGAAAATAGCTAGGATCTATGAAATGCTGACGCGTTTCCTGCGTTAGAGAAAGCTATGGAGGGGTACGAACAACAATCAAAGTGTTGTCCTACTTCAACTACTGCAGCTGAAGAGAATCAGAGAACTTACATTAAAGAAACGAAGGTGTACAATGGTACAGCTAAAAATAAGTGATTATTTTCCCCAATCAAGGTAAAATTGCGACATTTTGCACCTATTTTGCTTTTTCTTCAAGCACGTTTCCCGCATGTGATGATTTTCAATATTTTTATAGTGTCCAGTATCATATACTGCATGGATCGCATTCGGTTTTCGGTTATCCGAACAATCACGTATCCGAACGATGTCCCATCCCAATTGATTTGTATAAACAACGTTCTACTGTAGATAAAAAATATGAAAAATGTAAGACGAACTCATGCTTCCCCATAAAGCACCGGCTGAAAACAGCGTATAAGTTCGCATACCAAATTTATTATTGTGTGATGATAATGTTTTTAGATGTTAGCCTAAAAGAGGCAAAGGCAAAAGTCGGAAAGTTGATTTATAATAGTGGTCAGCCATGGGACAAATACGTGACGCCGACCAGGCGCTGAACCCATTAATAGCTCTTGGGTCAAAGTTACCTGGCTATCTAACCGTGTAAATGCCAATTGTTTGATATTAGAACAATGGCCCAATGCCGTGTTGCCTAGAGAATAGCTATTTCATTTAGGTGAGAACAACAGGGATGCTTTCTGATAAGATGACTGCACACACACAATCCACCCTACAGCACTTCTCCAGAACTACCTTAGTGTCGAGACAGGCAGAAAATAATTTGTCAGTATATAGAGAAGGACGTAAATCAGTGTGCGTTTGGGTCTCTCAATCCAGGAATTTGGAGGGGCACTAAAATTCATAAATATCCATAAAAACTTATGGACAGAAAGACCGTCGGCTTCATGAACCTGTGTTCAAGCTAAATTACTTAATAGACCAGTACATAGACCCCCAGTACAATAAGTATTAGCAGTAAAATTCGCAATTTTATAAAATAAACCCATCTTTTCGATTCAACAGCGACTCTTACTCATCATTGCACAATTTCCGAGACACACATAATTGCATGCTCTCAAACCTGAGTATCACAATTAACTGGTTAAGAGATATTTAGGCGGGAAAATTTACGGTTCAAAGAATGAAAAAAAATATTAAAACATAATTTGAATTATCACTATCCTTAAAACTACAGTTTGAACATTAACAATCATGGTGATTAAATACTAAGTATAAGTGAACAAGGAATTATACAACATAAGAAGAAAAATTATGTTAAGATAACAAAAAGCTTTCATTAACCCTGTATATATATGATTACCTATAATATTTACCGATATTTTTGTAAAAACATAAAGCAATAATGCCAACACAGATAAATAAATTCGAATTCTTTGGCCACCGAATCTTTTTCTCAAGTATTCTGGCATTGTGTAGACCTAAAAAGAAATGTGAAATTTTTTAAAATTCCACAATAAGTCGCATTTAGAAATCTTAAGCATTTGGAAATCACTTAAATTGTCATAAATACTCACCCTAGAAGCCATATATACAGGAACGAAGAACCATCCGAGAATTAAAACCACAAACATTGCCTAAATTCCAAAAAAAAAAAAAAAAAAAAAAAAAAATTGAATTTTTAATGATTCAGTGAAATGTTTACTTTTTAGATCTAATTAATTAAACATTTAGAATATTGAAAATATATTTGTATAAATATCACACATATTTTGTTTTTTGCAACACAGATAAAATAAACAATATAAATTCAAAAAGAATTACGTGAAATGTTTTGCAAAAAGCAGTTTTAATCCTTTTATAAGTAACACACACACACACACACACAAACACACACACACACACACACACACACACACACACACACACACACACACACACCACACACACACACACACACACACACCACACCACCACACACACACACCACACACACACACACACACACACACACACCACACACACCACACACACACACACACACACACAAAAGTACATATTATTGAACCTAGCAATACCTTTTTTTATGGTTCATTGATTCAGGTGATTTAAGTACTTTTGAATACGTCTTTAGGTAAGTTACCTTTTTATTAAAAATAGATATATGACTCCTATCCATATTTTTCATCGTATTTTGCTCAGTATTGTAAACAGCTTTTTAGTAAAAACTGTAGTATTTTAAAACATTTTGAAAGAGTTTTTTTTTCCAAAAAAGTAAGAAGTTTTTTTATTTTTTAATGAAAAATTTGTTTGAAGCTTAAAAATCTGCCTATTAAAAAAGAAAATTACAAAGGAACATTCTCGAAGTAAACAAGACAGCCTCACAATTCTCGTAAAGTTCTTAATAATTTTATTTTATTTTTCAATTCTTTTTTTTAAACTCCTCTCACTATCCATAATTTGCTATGTTGCATCAATCCATTGATAAAAACTTTTTCTTTTAGCTTTACTTTAATCCAACTCTAATTATAAAAAATGTAAGTATTATAAAGCTATTTTAGAAAAAATAAGTTTATTGTAGCTGAAGCAGACATTTAAAATGTTTTTTTCTTAGTGGTCACTCGGTGGCTAGTAAAATAATAATTGAGAAAAATGTGCAAGTCTTTTTATACTACTTTTCGAAGTCAAGAAAAACATATTCTGGTTTTAAATTCGGATTTAAATGAGTTTTATAAATAATGGGCCCTATTAAACCTCAGAAAACGCTTTGTTTCAGATTATGTTATTAAAACGTAAAAATATTATTTATTTGAATATTTATCGATTTTTTCACAAATAATTAGTATTGGAGAATTAGTCTGCTAGCAATTTTCCAAAACTACCTATAAAACTTTTTTTTAAATGGATATTTTTTAGTTTTTTTATTTATCTTTTCTATGAAGAAAATGAAATAAACGCCCATTAAAATAATTTAAAAAGTTTAATTAGAAGAAAGCATATACAACTGATTTAAAGGAAGTAAGAAATCAATAATGACAAAAAAAAAAAATGGTTATATATATATACTCTGTTTTATTGAAAAGAAAAGATAAAAGTTAAAGAAAATATAAGAGTTGCTTAATCGTTGCTCGAAAGTTTAAAAATGCTTTCACCAAACACTGATTAGAACGATTTGCTTACCTTTCGTTTGCATTTTAAGGATCAGAACAAAAACAATTGCTAAAACTAGAGAGCATACATAAACCCTTAAAGTCGAATACAATGATTAGAACATTAAGATCAAATAATTGAATGAATTCTAATTTAGCAGAAAGGACAAAAAGGAATATTTAAAAATTTCTTTAGATGTATTTTTTTAGTTTACACATTGTTAGGTTATCAACTTCAGATGAAACTTTCATAAAATCACAAAAGACTATTCTGCTGCTTGGCATAGTTTAAAGCTTGTTTTGATAGTTAGTACCGATCATTATTTCATTCTAAAACAGCTTAGATTCTCATTAACCAAGATCTTTAAGTATAATCACAGACAATTAAGTACACAAAATAGAAGTTTCTTTGGAATACTGCATTGAGAATATAATTTTTGCATATAGTTGTTTTTGAGAATGAATGTATATAA
Organism: Trichonephila clavata; assembly: GCA_019973975.1. Classification (NCBI taxonomy): domain Eukaryota; kingdom Metazoa; phylum Arthropoda; class Arachnida; order Araneae; family Nephilidae; genus Trichonephila; species Trichonephila clavata. The sequence continues at coordinate 88,261 of BMAO01033860.1, read as the reverse complement.
TTCTGGAATATATACAATAAAAAATCAACATAGTCTTTCTAGACGTCATATAGTATAAATTATTCAAAATGTAAAAATGAATTCAATTTTATTTGTAGAACTAACCAATATTATTCTGATTATTTTTCATGTGCGGTGTACTACAGTGTAACGGAATTCGTTTTCTACTCATCCTCAATAAGATAATAATCCGGATAATTTCAGTCTTTTCAGGGCATTTCTGGACATATTCTGCGAATGTTCAGGCAAAAGACGGCAGTCGGTCGAGTTGGTTTTTCAGGGTTCGTGACATTTATTTGTTATGGGTTACCATTTATACGAATATTTGACAACGTATGCTATATACCATGGGTCGGAAACCTATGGCACGCGTGCCACATGTGGCATGCGGCACTATTTTGATTGGCACTCTGCAATACTCTACAAATTTGTTAATTTTTGAGTGGATGGAAGCTGATAAATTTATAATGGTCCTTATTTGACAAACATCTTTAGAATTATGGACATTTACGGAACAACGAAAAAATCTGAAAGATAAATTACGGCTATATATATATATATATATATATATATTGTAAATTATTAAATGTCATTTGCTGGGAGAGATTGAATTGTTTAAAAAGAGAAAATTGCATGCACTCTGATTTCCGCTTTCAGTTCTACATATAAAAGCAAAAAATCTTTCCTCATATAAAAAATATTTCGAGTCCGCAAAGATATTGTTTAACAACTGAATGCTCAGAATCATGTCAAATTGAAAGTCACACATTGTACCCCTCATTTTACGATATGAAAGTAGAGCGGTGCAAGCACTATATTCGCATTAAAATTTTTATTTATCTTTTTATTTAACTGTAATCAAGATAAATGCTTATATTTTAAGTTGTCTGTTTATTATTTTAATAAATATTTTTAAAAATACATTATATATGTACAATTTTTATTCTTTTAATTTTATTTGAAGAAATAGTTCTAGTTTATGCTGTTTATTTTTATGTTAAGAAGTATTTTTAAATGATGCAAAATTAATATATTGTCACGAAGATTGAAATAACCACATGTTAGGCTTAGCACGCATTTATTAGAACAGAGAACTCTATTCAACTGGAGGGACGTGGCTGCGGTAGCCAAGTGGTCAAGGCATCGGATCATGGTAGCGTGTCATGAGTTCGAGCCCAGTACCACTGAAGACCCACCATGTAGGGGAGCGATGCACGTTAAATCTGTCGAGAGCTCAAATTTTCTCCCGTTGGTGTGGTGTGGTAGTTAGGAGAGGGGTGCCAGCTCAGGTGTCGTCCTCGTCACTTGACCATGGTTCAAAATGACGAGGTCCGTCGCCAAAAGCCCTCGTGTAGCTGAACAGCGCGACGTTAATATTCATTTACTCACTCAATTGGAGGGACTCAGCTTTTATATTCGAAAAATAACTGGCTTATGCGCTGGCGCCCACTGCATCTAATTCACATACGCATGAGAAATATCTGAATAGTAAAGAAAGCTCTAGAATCAACCAGATTCCCCAGAGCAATAATAAATAATATTTTTAAATTAAAACTCCAGTCCTCTTGGATGAAAACGCACTGCCTCGGATTCGAATCAGCAATCTCGATGGATTTTCAGTCCAGTGCTCTAACGACCGAGCTACGGTGAGTGATTGCAATTCTTCCTTAATACGCAATATAATAAAAGAGTAAATCTAAATTATTGACCTCTATTCTTTAATTCTGCATGCATTATTACAGGAATCGAACTGTTTCAAAAATGTTCTACTGTGTTTTACGCTGAATTATATTGTAGACAGGTTTGGCACGTCAAAGGTAAAAGGTTACCAATCCCTGCTGTATACCGTGTATTTCATAGGTTCTCAACGTGGGTGATAGCACCCCCATGGTGGCGGTCGAGGCTTTCAGGGGGGCAGTAAAGACCCAGAGAAAATTAGGGGGCGTTGAGATGGCCCGAAGGGGCTTGGGCAGTTTAACCAAATATAATTAAAAAAGACTACAGAAACATGCTGATTATGTATTAATAAAAGTAAACTTTAATATTGCTTACCTTATGTTGATTGTATGCATTTAAATCATTTCTATCACATGTACGAAAATTCACATATTTCGATTGTTTGGTAAGTGGATGAAAAACTTGAAGATTACATTACATTTAGACCTACATTAAAGTGTATGATAGAGTAAATTTTAATTTCTGTAGAGTACGTGTTGTCTTTGTCTGTGACAGTAGGAACCATGTTTCGCGTCCGCTGCATTTCCTTACATATATTATCCAGAAACATAATTAAATATTTTAACCAGGAATTAACGTGTGATTCTTTAAAAAGACCGAAACTGTCAATTTATTTTTATTTTGAAAGCAATAGTTTATTATGAATTACTTCGTATCGTCAAAATCCCTGCCAGTCTTTATAACAGATAAGCTAAAACTCTCCCCCCCCCCACTTTTTTAAATGAAGAAAAAACTCAATAGCGCTTCAATTCCAACACTATCCTATCTATGGCTAAAATATGTAATATTACACATTTAAATATATTTGTGGCAGTACCAATTTCAGATTCGCAAGTAAAAAAATTGGGGCTTTAGAAAAAAATTAAATTAAAAAATATATTCTATTAGTAATAAGATATTTTTTTAAAACTTAACTCTTGTTTTCACCATGCATTATGTACACTCTTATTTCTCGAGAGTGGGAAGGGGCGGTATCGAAATAATTCACTTGAAAAGGGGGTGGTATCGAAATATTTACAAGAAAAGGGGGCTCCAGTTCAAAAAAGGTTGAGAACCTATGGTCTACTTAAAAGGGATGCAGTTAAGGCCTACTTTTGAACAGGGGCCAGGCCCTCAAGAAACCTTAAAACATCTCTGCATTACCATTGTCGTGATAAACTCCTATACTTTAATCTTCTTTTCTTTATTTACGTTTGAAGTTGCATAAAGTATGAAAATAAATTAAGTGAAATTTCAAAGATATTTTGTAGATTGAAAATTATTAATTTAAGGCTTTCATTTATTTTCGTCTAACGCGCGCGCGCGCGCGGTAAAGCAGAAAAATGGGATTAGATTAGAATGCTACTTACAAAATAAAGGATTCATTAATATGTGTTAATTTATACACATCTCTCTCTCTCTATCTTTTAATATTTAAGATATTTTTTTAAAATAAAATTTAACAATAGGCTTTTAATTAAAAGTTGCAAATTTGTAAGTAGCATTCCAACTTGTGTGTGTATAACAACTTAACTAATTTTTATTCAGTTTTAAATCCCTTTGATTTTGAGATTTTCATGAAATTAATAGGAATAATTGGTCAATTCAGATGCTTTAAATATATTTCATAGACTTACGTTGAGTTCGAAACCAGCTATTCCGATCCCAGAACTTGCTCCTGATCCAGTTAGACCAATAAAATGGCCACTTCCTATATTGCTTGCAAATAATGATGCTCCCACCTAAAAGAAATGAAAACATATGATTGTTTGAAACAAAAAAGTTCAATAATTCATTTTTATTGTAATTTATATAGGTAGATGATTAATTAAGAACTAAATAGATACCGTATATAATTGACTAGCCATTACCCGCCGCTTCGCTTGGATTTTTTTTAAATATTGTATGGCTATATATGTTTTTTTTTAAAGTTAAAATATTTTTAAAGTTAATTTTTTAATAATTATGCTTTTTTTAAAGTTAATTTTTTAATAATTATGCTTTTTCTTAAAGTTAAGTTTTTATCACTAAGCTAATGTGTTAAAAATATTCCTATAGATTTCGTCTCTTGATTTAAAAAGGACGGGAATTTCTAAAAGTGAAGTATATTTATCTCTTACGCCCTTGTAATATCCCTTTATAGTCGATTCACGCAAACCTTATTTTTAGAGGATCACTACTCAGCAAAAGAAACATGCTTGCCAAATTTGGAGTCTGTAGGTTTAATAACTCAGAAACGGGAATTTTTTTTTCTATAGCACCCCACAGTAACTCCAGATAATCCTCCTTGGGATTGATTTGAAAATATCCCGTTCTTAGTGGATCAAGAGAAGAAACATGCTTTCTAAATTTCAAGTCTGCAGGTTTAATAGTTCGAAAGCAGGAATTTTTTTTGTCTATAAACACCCCTACAACCCCTTTTGGAAGTCGATTTCCACAAAATCTACTCACAATGGATTTTTACTCAACAGAAAAAAAGTTTGCCAAATTTCAAGTCTAATAGTTCTGTAGATATCATAATAAGAGAGTCGCTTTATCCTATATAAAAAAGATGAAGCATTTAACATGATTTTTAAAACTATTTTATTATCCTTGAATTATTATAAAATTTTTAAATATTACAAAGAAAAAAAAGAAAAAATTTAAAAATTTACCGTTGTTACAAAATTTTGCAATTATCATGAATTGTAGGGGAAATTTACAGTACACTGTCAAAGCTATTTCGTAAAGTCATTCCCGTCAGTTGAGCAATAGAAAATTTATCTTCATATACTGCAGTCACTTAAATATACCCATTCCTCATCGAGAGAGTGTTACCACAAATTTCCATTTTTCAGCAGCTAGGTGTTTTTTACATAATTTTCTACGATTTGCTTTTCTTTCAGTGATATGTTTTTTAAAAGGGAGACAAACTTTAGGTTTAAACATCTGTTTTACTTTAAATCCTTATGAATGATTTAATTACAGTTCCGGAAGACATTCCTAGTTCTGATGCAAGGAACATTTGAGTCGGTGGATTCTCTTTTAGGATCAGAGGCTTCGCTAACTTGATAGTTGCCCGCGTTTGAAAATTCTTAGGATGAAGTTTCGTGGTCATTTTTTCATTTTTACATTCTGCTAGATGCTTTTTCCCTTTCAAAATTAATATATTTTTGTTTGTTGGTTCGAATATTTCTCCCTGGAAAGTGTAAATACGTAATCTTGGACCCATATATCATTTTTAGGAGCTATTTCTAAAATAAATCTTTTATTTTGCATTCCGATTAAAAGAAAAACTTAGCAGACGATTATTCTGAAATTGCCAAAGTTTTTTCTCAAAATGCAACTAGAAAATGAATTACGAAATCGTTTCCATAAAGTGTGAACAACCTTCTGTAATAAACATAAGGATAATATTTTTACATAGAAGTATTTCTTTTCCTAATGAGGCTGCGGATTGGTAACTACCTTTGCAAATCTGGTACATTCCCAAGGATCTGGTATCACTTTTTAGTGTGGCACCATAAAGGTGAATATGAATATCCACAATGTAATTTTGACTCCCAGTTTCATCCCTAGTAGGAGACATCTGAGATCTGACCATTCGAAACTGTACTAGGAATTTAATTTCCCCGAGAGCACCAAAGTCAAACAGACATTCTAGGTAACTTTAACGTGCCGCATAATCATATGACATGGACGCTGTCGATTTTTTTTTTTTTTTTGCATCATGAAAATTCACCGACTTGGCCCGGGGTCGAACCCGCAAACTCGTGCGTACAAAGCAAGCGCCAACCGAACTACATTACCCAACCGGTGAACAGTAAGACACAAGCTATGACTAAAAAAGATAAAGTCTCTCCTTCTTGTTGTACTCAACGCATAAAAGATAGATCTCTACATAGGATTCCAACAGATTCCTTTAGAAAGCCTCATTGAAATGTTCAGAAGTGTCGATCCCAAAGACTTCTCCGTGGTTCCTTGGCGATATAATTTTTGGCCAAATGTGTATCCAAGGGTGATAAAGTCGCCAGTTTTATAACACTGGTCTCAACTCCAGTCGTTGCCCTTATCTTCTCTTTCAAGTTTATGGAGGGAAGCGATCTTTACCTGTAAAACTTAATATACCGCAAGAGCACTACCACAGGGGAAAAAACACGTAAGTGTTTCAATATGTATTTGAGAGAAATATTTTTTAACTGATAATAAATATGGGAAGAATGCTTTTTAAAATCATAATTCTAAGTTTATTGATTTGTTAGTTAGCTACACGAGTAATACTGACGTCGGATTTCGTACTTTTGAGCCTCGATCGAGTGACGAGGGCTTTAAACCTCGAGAGATTTAATAATATCAGATCCTTTTCATGACGATTTTTTAATTCTTTCTAAGGTAAATTTTCAATAATTTTGAATTTAAGATGCTGTATCTAAGGAGATTAATAACTTTTTAAAAATGTTTTCAATTTCAGATATTTATAAAAATGTTGTATATTAAAATTCATAAAACTTAATTATGGTGAATATTTAAATTACTTGTATAACACCTGTTAAAACTTGGAAAAAATAATCTAGATCAAAAATTTTTTTTCAATTTTATAAGAGTTTGTGCACTATTTTAATTTGGTATACATATGTGAGTTTTTTTAAAAATATATTTTGAAAAGCCTGCCATCTCTAAAATTAATTACATATTTCTGGAACCTTTTGAAAGAATATTTTTCCAAACATAATCTCATTAAGTTTGAGTTTCAAATATTTTTCATATCAAGTTTCCGTTTTTTTTTATATTTTTTAAAACATATATTATTTTTTCTTTATGTATTCCTTTTTGCATTTATTAAAACTGAATCAGAGAATTAGATGAAAAATATTTTAAATTAAACCGAAAAATAGAGAATCCTTAATTAAAATGAAACCCGAATACTATTTACATTTCTTGTTGCTAAGCAACGTCTGAGAGCAGAATCAACAAGCTCGGATTGCCGAAATCAAAAAATCGATGCGAGATGAGAAAATGTAAATTCCTTTTATCATAACGATGAATAAATAAAACCTTAGACTTGGATGATTTTAATTTGTTCTTATCTGCTTCTGGTAGGTGAAAAATATCATTTCTTGAAGCCGAAAGTTTAAATTTAAATCCATCTTAAACCAGTTTAGTTTTTATTTTAACACCTTACAGGTTCATTTTATTTCTGTATTATGGATCCAAAAATTTCAATTTTTTATTCTTATATTTTCAATCATAGATATTTTTTTAAAGATAATAGCGCCATTCGCATACAAAATTTCTTATAAAATAATGTAAAAATATCAATTTAAATAAATGAGTAATTTACGAGTTAAGTTGGTTTTCTGTATGATAGAAATAAATAGACTTTTGGAGTCAATTCCTACTAACTATAAATATAAAGCTGAAATACCTAGCTTCTACCTTGAATTACAAATTTTATTTACATCTTTTTCTTTATATAAATGAAATTATTAATCAAAATTTGATCGAATATGATGAATTTGAAATCACGGAACTGCACATAACCAACAGCGCAATCTATACAGAAGAATATTGTTTCTCTTCTTATCTTCTTCCATTTATTGTCTTTGAACAGCAAATAATACACTGTCGTGTTGGATTAGTTTTCTTCTCTGTTGAGGAAATGTAGTCAACAAGTGTCTTTCTGATAAGTGTGAAGGAGGGGAGGGGGTGTTGCTCAGCAGAAAGACATTCTCTTTTGGAGAAAATTCCACCGAGTGGTACTTTTCAGTTATTCTAAACCATACAAAGCTCCTGTGAAATATTTCAGGTAAGACCAATTGCACAGTGTACATTTTCAAAGTGCCCAATCTACACTCGGGATAAGCCAGGGTGGTACATTCGCCTGCCCGAGCTCAGCTCAGGAAAACCGTGAAGCGGTTAAATTGATTAATTTCCGTTTCCTAATGTTGCCAGTTGCTTGAATGCAGGCGGAAAAAAGTGATGCTATATATTTGAATGCCGCTCTATTTAAATAAATTGATAAAATACTTGCAAATTAGGTTACGTGATAATTCAATATATTTACATACATAAATAACAAAATACTGAGACACATAGAATAATTTTAAACTCATTTCACAGTCAAACAACCTCTATAGTCACATCACGTTCAGTTAAGAGATTTTTCAGGAACTGAATCTTTGGTGTTACTGTTACAAATGAAATGATTAATGACATAACCATTGAAGATACAGATAATCCTAGAAGAAATATCTAAAAACAAATGCGATTCGAAATTCGATTCGGGTTTCTCCCTACGCACCTATTACTCAATTTTACCATGGTATTAAATAGTTCTCACAATCATATGTTACAACAAAAAAACATCGCTATGTTTGATGTCAAAGTCGAGTAAAAATTATGAAAAATTCGTAAAATGAAAAGTTCGTTAGTCAAGGTAGAAGATACATTAAAAAAATTCATAAAATCGGTCGAATATTTTATTCATCAGGTTATAACATTGCATTCAAATTCTAAGTTTAGTCAAATTCTAAGTTCTTCTTAGCATTGTGGAAACATGCAAAAGGAAAAGCTGAAACAGCCGTTCATTGTTTAAGTTGTAAAAGGTTTCATTTTTTTCTATTTATCTAGTCAAAGCTGAAAACATAGAACAAAATTTCGATTTCTACTATACATGTCTAGTACAAAAGCATACTTGTCTAGTAATTGTCTTGTACAAACACGCATTCCAAGTATCGACAGACCCATAAGAGTATATTGAAATAGTTCGTCAATTGCCTTCAGCGGTAACAAAGATTAACATTGGGATAAAAATCGAAATTTCAGAATATCGAATACTTTTTTTTAAAAAAAGTTGATTGTAATAAATAAAATATATAATCATTTTCAACAAAGTAAATACGTGAGGAAACTGAAAAATACTACAGAAATGAAAAAAGTTTTCTGGAAAAAAAGCATGAAAAATTGAATGCTTTTCTTAGCATTTTACGTTTATGTATATGTTTATAAAATTATAATAATTTATTTAAAAAAAAAGAATATATATATATATTTTTTTAATAAGGAATATAAGAAAAAAAATCAATTATTAAAGAGAGCCTATGAGCATTATGAATATTCGAATGCTGAGTTTCAAATAACAGGAAAAAGTTCCAGTTCACACACGCGCCATCTTGAAATCTTGAATGTTAATCTTGAAATCTAAGCCCAAGCGATCTGATTTTTTTGCTTATTTAGAGAATTGTGTTTATTTGTTGTTGTTAGCGTGTCTATGATGTGAAGTTAGATCGCTCCCAAGCTGTCTATTTTGATTTTATTTGATTGTTATATATATGTAATGAATCCAATAATTATGATTCACTAATTTTTTTATCCCTATTACTGACAAAAATTTTAAAAATACTTGTAATTCTTCAAAATTAAAACCAATAAAACATAAAAACGTTTCTAAAAATATTGCATTGATTTATCTAGGGAAATTTTACTTTTATCTTTGGTACTTCAAGAAAAGTTTTACTGTGCTTTGCTAAATAAATGCAAAGTTCTTGAGAGGCTTTAAATTAACTTTTTCTCCAATGGTAATAAAAGATTATAGTTACCTTCACAATAAAAAAAGGGAGATAGACAATAGGCACAATATGAAAACATTCTTTCAGAATCTACAAAATTTATGCATGGTGTGAGTGAGTTTTTAGCTAAAAATATGCGTCTGAGACTATTTTGACTTATACGTTTTGGTAATTTTTTTAAAAATTTTCAATGGCGGATTAAAACTGCAATTAAAATGAGAAACAGATAATATTGACAAAAAACAAGAAACAACAACAAGAACAAAAAAGAAGCACAAGTCCACAGTATAGTCTATAATTCATACATTTTGTGCCTGGCTTCCCAATATCTGCTCCACATGAATCCAGAGCTGAATGCATGGCAGCGTGCCAAATGAATGGCGTCCATTTCTTCATTAGAGTCGCTCAGTTTACAAAGGGGACTCTGGGCAATGCCTATAATTTTTAGATGCTTGGATAGAAAGTCGTGGCCAGTGGATATTTGAAAATCGGATTGCAAATTGCAATGTAGATCTACCTCCCCGTTGGTGCACCCCGGAAACGTAAATTATTAAGGCTAAGGGGTGATCTACTACGTCGGCATGTGTCGCCTTCAGTGCTCATCTCTACGTGTTCTCCAGTGGAATACAGGCAGTTTATTTCAGGTTAAGAAACATGAGCTTGCCAAGAATTTGGCTAACTATGATATTGATGTTTTCACTGAGATGGAGCCAAATCTCGAATTAGAAAAAATGAAATATTTCACTTTCAAGGGGTATTCTCTATTTCTTCTATCGATATCAAGGCAAGTTGCAAGTGGAATTCTTACAGGACTTAGAGTCTTTAACTGCGGATTTTAAAATCATTAAAGATATTTGTCATGATAGTGATATAAGTGAAGTTACATATTTGGATGTTTGGAAGCACAATTCTCACTTTAGAATCTACTCTTTATACAACCCTCCTAAGAACAAACCAAATTTTACATACCTTGGAGCAAAAACTACAAGTTCTATTTTTATAGGAAATTTTAATGCCTATTCACCAACCTAGGAATATAAAGAATTAAAGGAAGCTAAAATAGAAGACCTCTTTTTTCTACATACGATTTGTTATACGATCCTAACGACTTACATACATATTTGCATTGCAATGTTTTGGTATAGAATTATGAAGAAGCTATATAAGAACAGATGCTTCTGTAAATTCATGACTTATATAATACTGTGTATGAAATAATTCGTATATATGGAGCAATTTTAATCAAAAATTGACGTTTAAATTACATCCAAATTGAAAGTTGGATAATTATAACTTTAAGAAAATAAATTGAATTTCCTTCCTGTGTATTGATATTCATCTTATTTTATATGTAAGTTTTTTGCTCAATTATGAAGTGTATCATCAATTTACCCTTTGAATTTCAGTTTTTGAAACTTAATTAAAATATAAATTTAATTTTCTTTTATCAACCAATTTAATAAACTATTGTATTTTAAGTGCAGTAAGCAAGTAATTTTTAATAAATTATTTTTATTTCTAGAAATCCATCCATAAAAAATAATTTGACTCGTTATTAAGAAAAATGTGAATAATGCATAATGGCAATATAACAAATTATCATAATCTCGTTAACGCATCATATTAACTTATTGTAATATCATTGTTGCATAAAAACATATGACTTTTTCACTATCATAGTTAAGCACTTTAGTTTGATATAATTTGCATAGTACTTGCTTATTATTTGAAAAAATATTGCCTAAGCGAACTAGTATTATAGTAATAGCTTTGTCTGCCGCGAAAAAATATCAAATTATAAATGAAAAATAATGTTATTTTTATAAAAAGGGATATCTGCAATCAGTTTTCATGGTTTTATTATCAAATAGATTGTTTTTTTTTATCATTTATTCAAGCAGTTAAATAGTTTTTTCAAACAAGTTATAATACGTTCTAAATAAGTATAAGAGAATTAGTTTATAAATCAAAATCAGAGTAAAAATATATTAAAATATAAAATGATAAACCATTTTAATTCTGTGTTAAATAGCAACAAATTTTTTTAAAAAAAACATCTGAATTTTTGATAACCTTCTGGTTGAAATCAAAGAAAATGAAAAATTTGAGCTACTGAATAGATTTTTACTTTCCGTAATAACTCTTATAAAAAAATCAATTTGTGTCTAGATGAAAAACGAAAAATAATTTATAAAATTGACTAGAGCTAATTTAAAAATAATTAAAAATAAAATTATGAAATTTAATAGCATTAGATTATGATTTCCTGAATTATCAAGGCTAACTACAAACTATGATCCTTAGTTTGTAGTTAGGTTAGCTTCGTTTGTAGTTAGTTAAACTAAGGCGAGCTTATATAATATTAATATAATTTATGTTGTTAAAACCATAATATTTTATATTATTAAAAATTTGGTTTCTGCTTATCAATTGCTCTATTTCATTCATCTTTACTAAGCTTCGAGACATTGAAACTTCTATCCCATTCTGCATTCTCAGCTTATAAGATCATTAGAAATTTATCAATTGGATCTTGAATGTATGACAATAATTCCACGTACAAAAAAAAAGATGAAAACGTTTAAAATTCCAAAAAATGCGATTAAAAGAGCAAACAATAAGTGATAATTGAAATTTTTACGTAAAATATTGATTACTACGGAAGACTTTTTCAAAATATAGAAAATAGTTAATGACTATTTAAATATCAAACGCAGCTGTGTATAAAAAAACACTAACTGTTAATTAAAGGTTAATAAGAATTTTTTACCGTTAACAATTAACCCTTCTCTCCTACGTATAACAAATTGTATTTCCAGTATACTCTTTTAGTTTCCAGTTATACTATTACAGGGTCATGGTCGTGTCATCTAGAATCCACTGATTTAGGAATTTTATTACACTTGAAAATGAAACTATCTCTAAATTTATATTTATGCCGGGATTTTTCCCAGGGAATGTTTAATAGAAGAAGCTAGGACGCCGAAAAATATGACCAATTGTAATGCAATATACCGGAATAAAACCGGTTATTACGCTATTTTGAAATGGAAAATTTTTACTATTGTAGTTATTGCAAGATGTTGCATGCTTAAATAAAATTTACATTTTGTTACGTAACTAAAAATGAAGGAAGACATTGGTCATACCTTTGGCATTGAAACCGTCACGCGAGTTTTAATACCCACAAAAAGCGACAGGATTACGTGAAACAGAATGCAAGAAAATCATCAAACAAAATGAAGGTCACATTAATTGTGTTTTTATAGAGCGTTATTACAAAACTATTACCTGATTTAATACTGAAAAGATTTTAACTATTAATAGGAATAAAATAATTTGTTATTGGTCATCTCCTTTCTCATAAGATGACATATATATGAAGAATATATTAAAGTAATTGATGCTGTTACTGTATGAATCAGGGGAAAAATCACTAACAATACACGTATTAATTATTTCATCTTCTGTACTTTAGTATAAAATTAAAGTTCATTTTTTAAATAATAACAAGACAAGGATGTTTTGAAAATTAATCTATAATCATTATTGTATAAAATTTTATAAATTTATTGATTTAGTGAGAGATCAAATGATACTTTGTAATATCAAAATTCATGTGAGTACAGAACGAAAAGATTACATCTTAACAAAAATACAATATATATATATATATGTAACCGTTAAAGCTCGAAAGCCACCAATGGGCTTAATACCTAGCTATTCTGCAGATTAACTGATTCACTCCGTTAAAGTGCGGAATCAAGAGCTTTCTGTCTTTTAATTAGGTAATATTCACATTAACGGTTTCCGTATAGTTAAAACTACTTCTCTCTTATTTCCTTTCTGTTAGGAATTTTAATTGAAAACGTTTACTCATCCCATAATAATTTATCACAAGCATTTAGAAACATAGTGCCATAGACAGTAAATGTAACCGATAAAAGACATCTTGAATTAATTTAAAATAAATTTAATTGCGTCGACTTGTATCTTCTGTAAGCAAATTAAATGTTAAAAGATCAAATTTTACAAAGTATAGTTATACATATACCGATAAAGTAATCACAACTATGTTGCAAGAAATTATGTGTACTCTGACATGATTCTTTAGTTATCGAAAAATAAACAAATAACAATATGTCAAATTCCTTAATTGCAATAATATTTTAAACCATTTGATTCTTTGTATTGAAGTTTTTCAATTAATTGGTTATTAGTTTTATCTACTAATGTATTGAGTATTCGATATCTTGATTTTTTATACATATCAAAAAATAAATACTCATAGTTTATTTTAAGCGTTCAGAAACGTTGCTGTTGTTCCACCAAAGATATTATAATCACTTTAACGCATGCCTAGTGAGAAAGTAATGTGCAGATTAACGAGTGTCTGTATAATATGCAAATTATCTAGATAATTTGAAAAATGAAACAATTTTCCGCGCTTAAACGGATCACCCTAGTTAATCTGCACTTTAGCGGTAACGTATATAGACTGTTACTTTTTAAAAAAAATACATTTCCGTCAAATATCCCACTAATAAATTATAGTTTTAAAAAAAAAAAAACAAAAAAAACCACGCTTTTATACTGAATCGAACTAAAAAGTAAAAAAATAATTCTTAATATAAGAATAAAATGATTAACGAGAAGATTAATGTCATTGGGGTAAAAGCGTGGGGTGCTTTGTACTACATTTTTACACTAATTCAGCTTTTCGGAATAGAAGTTAGAAATCATAACAATTGATAATATATAGAACACCCCACGCTTTTACCCCAATGACATTACTTTTCTCGTTAATCATTTTATTCTTATACTAAGAATTATTTTTTTACTTTTTAGTTCGATTCAGTATAAAAGCATGTTTTTTAGTTTTTTTTGAAACTATAATTTATTTTTCATTTTTTAGTTCGAACTACAATAAAAGCGTGTTTTTTAGTTTTTTAAACTATTATTTATTCATTGTTGAATTTATCCTTGAGTTTGATATTTGAAGCTGGAATTACGTGGCTGTGGAATTAGTCTTGCTCTTGAATGGATATCAATTAAGAGGCCTGAAGTGTATTTATTCTCTCTGTTTACGGGGTCTCGGATGAGTCCCGTATCGTTATATTAGATTCCGTTTCTTTTGAACTGGCCAAACAAACAAAAGTGTGTTAAGAAGAAAAAGTTCGAATTAAAAATTTTTTTTAATTTTCCATGCTTTTTTAACGGACTAAAATTTATAAAATCCCCCCCCCCCCACACACACATTTTCATGCATTGTCATCCACTTCTGATCTATGGTACAAATTTCAAGTCTCTAGCTCATTGGAAAGTCGCACAGTTTAAAATCAATTACAAAATTCCACCCGGATAGACATTAAAGAAAGCGAGTTAATAAAAACATGGTAATATTAAGTGTCAATCGTTTCCCCCCCTTTTAAACGTATTCCTATAATGTTAATTCGTATAATCACTTCTAAACGTATTGTTTTATGAAAATAAAAAATATTTAGCAGTTAGTGAGTGAGTGAGTGAGTGATTTTGGGGTTTATTGGCGCAAGAGCCGATTTCGGCTATACTGCGCCAAACATTTGTTTTAATATCTGTGGTCTAGACGGGAAGAGAAAGAAAGAATGAATTGAATGACAAGAAAGAGGGTCGAAAATAGAGAAGGATCACTAGGGTACCCCGGGTTCGTGAAGCCCGTGTTTACCAAAGACAGTAAACCCCGTGGGAAAAGGAAAAGATCACTAAGGCACCTCGGGATTGTGACACCCGTACTCACCTAAAGAAGGTGAGCCCCCTGAGGGGATTTAGCAGTTAGAACGTAATTTTTTTTTTCACATGCACAAGCCTTTTTTTATTTTCATTTTCAGAAAAATGTTTATGTTGTTAAGAAATTTCTAACATCCCCCCACCCTCCACTTTCTCAGATACTCAGAACATTTTTTTTTTGTTTTATTTCTATTACCGCAAGTGTATTTTATACTAGCATATAATTAGCTTTAAATTCAAAACACTCGCTTTAGGGTTACACCTCATTCTTTTAGTCGTTAAATCTGAAATTAGTCGCCAAATCTGGAAATGATGTATGGAATTAGTCGCCAAATCTGGAAATGATGTATGAAATTAGTCGCCAAATCTGAAAATGGTATATGGAATTAGTCGCCAAATTTAAAAATGATATATGCATTAAGTCGCCAAATCTGACTATCCTTATTCCTGACGATCCTGAAAAGGACAATGGAACAAAATTATGAAATTATTGCATTGTCATCGGTCCTTGACAAGTGTGCAAAATTTCGAATTTATCTGACCTTTTAAAGTGGGTAAAAATCGAGTTCCAAGATTCCGTTACATGCAAGTGAAACTTATAAAAGCGTGTTAAAAATGAGCTCGACTAGATTTTTTGTTAATTTAATTTATTTTATAATATAATTGGAATAGAACTTCAGTTTCTTTTTTTAGAAAATAATTATTCTGGGATTAATGTAAGTTTGGGAAATGAAAAACCTTAATGCGCGTGTATATTCATAGAGAATTGTAAACGGTATAGAAACACCATAAATTAATTTTCATATTCCTTTTATTTTATTTTTTAATTTTGAATGACTCCTGGGAAATTGTTTGGCTTATATTTGAATAATTATTAAGTAGAAATCTCACCCGTGACTTACAAAGAAGATTACTAAGAATTCAGCCATTCTTTATTTTCTAAATAAATACTTATAAATAAATTTTCTTTAAGAAATACATCTAATCTATTTTAAATATGAATAACTATTTTAAATACGAATTTGCATTTGAAAAATAGACTTCTTTACATTTTAAACTATGTTTTCCATATTTGAATATTAATATGAATAATAAATATTTATTTACATTATTTGGCACCAAATTTTGCAATTCAACGCCAAGCCTATAATATTACAGAAGCACTAAACAATGATATTTTATTTATATATTTTCTGTGCATAGCAGATTCCCCACGGGTTCTTCTCTATTGCTTTCTAAAGAATTGTAAAATTCATCCTTTCCTTCAACGTATTTACATGAGTGAAATAAAAAAATTAAATATAACAGGGAGAGATAAATTTCAAGTTTCAATTACCATTAAACTTATACAATCCAGACTCGGATTACTATTATTAGCGGTAATACAAATGAATTGCCTGAATTCAATTCCATATTCAATTAAACTCTCTTATAAATTTTCTTTCTCGACTTTTTTTTAAGCGAGACGCTTTCTTCGTAAGTATTAGGAGATACAGTTCACTTCAGTTCGTAATTTATTTGCTTAACAGTCGAAAAATAAATATGGAATTTCTCGAAGAACTGGAATCGGAAAAAAATGAAATAAAACCCTTAAAAGGACAATCTTGACGAATACTTCAGTATACATTTTTTAAAAAATATTTTTGAGTAATATTTTGATGATTATTTTTTAATTTAAGATTGAAAGAACTGAGTTTTTTTAAAGTTCTTGTTGAAATCGAGACAAATTTTGCCCCGATCATCTGATAAAATCTGAGTAAATATTTTAAAGTTTTATTTGTATTGGAGATTCGAAGTACATATTTTTGTTTCATACATAAGTTCATCGATCGAACGTTTGCAGAATTGTTTTTCATTTTGTTTGAACTTTTGTTTTTAAACTTACAGACTACTTTTAAGCGCAAATAGAAGTATATTTTTTTGATTTTAAGGTAAGTAAATCTGTTTACTTTTCTGTGAAGAAAAATCGGGAAAGAAAACGTATTTTGTTAATAAATTTACTTTTGAGCTGAAGAAAAAATAGTTTCTAAAGCTTATATTCTAATTAAAGATTTCTGTATAATTAAGCAAAATTCATTATTAGTAGAAATTAATCAACGAAAAATGATGCATGTGTTTTAAGAAAGGATTTTACTCCAATAATCCTCTTACTACGTTTGCAATTTTAATCAAAGCAGCATTAATTGAAAATGAAAAGTATGTTTTAGATTTTAAAGACTTTTTTTTAGAATAGTGCATGTAGCAGAGGTAAATTAAAATTTCTTGATACTATTTCTTATGCTGATAAATTAGATTCTTTGTTTATGTAGCAACTTAATAAATAGCAAATATTTACCTGAAAATTATCAATAAGTATCATTTCCGAAATTAAGTTT
Organism: Trichonephila clavata; assembly: GCA_019973975.1. NCBI lineage: Eukaryota > Metazoa > Arthropoda > Arachnida > Araneae > Nephilidae > Trichonephila > Trichonephila clavata. The sequence continues at coordinate 70,857 of BMAO01033860.1, read as the reverse complement.
TTATTAATGTTATGTTATTATTTTGATGACGTGCAATTTTTTTCTGTTAGAAATATGTGATAATTCCTTTAATATTAAAAAATACAATACAATGTATTTAATAACGCTTTTTAACTATTAAATAATAATTTTTTGTATAGTTACTGTATGCACAGTATACATTTTCTTTATACGTGTTCTCAAATTTGGATTCCAAAAATCTATTGGTTAAAAAATAATATAAAAAAGCATCATTGTGTGACATAAACTAAAGAAAATCATACAAATTTTAACATAAAATATTTGTTGTTGTTACTAATGCCACCTGACTGACGATGCCAGATCGAGGCCCACACGAAATTCATCGTGGCATTGGGCTAGATATGTGTCTGTCGTTAGCCATAACTTTGAACAGCATTCAGGTGATAGTACGTTTTGGCTTGGTTCCACCCCAATTTTGAGGGAGAGCACCCTAAGGTTGGTCAGGGGCCTCCCACCTCTCTTCCCCTTCCACAAACCTCACGAGAGGACTTGCGGCTAGACGGCTATTTAGAGTATCCTCATGCCACAAAGGCACTATACATTTACAAAATCCATGCCTTCTCCGGAATTCGAACCCAGACCCTACGGCACAGCAGTCAGCGTCGCTAACCACTATACCGGATGAGCGACTACATACTTACATAAAATATTTACAGGATTAGAGTACCTTTAAGCAAAATAGTTCTAGGCATAAATATTTTCAAAATATTTTTTAAAATTTTTTAGTTAAGATTCATTTTGAAGTATGTTGCTAATAATTTTCGAACTCTCTCTAACAAGACAGTGATTAAAATTTAACTTAACTCATTTTGTTGAGAAATATTTTTTTTCATTAAATTGCATTAAATGAACAGAAGGAGCCGTGGGTAGCCTAGTGGTTAGAGCATCGGACTCCTGACAAAAGGGCCTGGGTTCGATACCCAATGCCACCGAGTACACACGGAGTACGTGCTCGTTAAATCAGTGGGTCCGAAAGTCTTGTGGGTGGTCGCAGCAGAAACCACGAGTGCAGGGGGCTGGAGAATATTTCCCTCCCCTCCAGTTGTATGCCTAAATTGTGGAGGTGGAGATAGGTGGTGTCACCATCTATTGTTAAGCAGTCCAACTTGTCTCACAGGCTCTGGCAACTTTCATTCCTTCCCTTCGGGAAGGACACGACAACAAATGAACAAAAATTTCCGAAAACTTTACTTCATTCAAACAATAATGACATTCATTGAACAATACTTCCTTTGCTCAACTGAATGAAGAATTTAACCAAAACCAAGCGACAAAATTTGGTAGCAATAGCCGCTACTAGATGGTGCCACTATGAAATGGCTCTCAAATTTTGAGAACGTGCCGTGTCTGCAAAAGCTTAGTAGCTTATATGCAGCTCATGAGAGAGAGAGAGAGAGAGATAAATGTTGTATGGATAATTTCTTTAATTGGGAGATTAGTTAACCAATGGTCAATGAACAGAGGTCGGTTAAAAGGGATTCTAACATAAAAGGGAAAAGAATATTCTATTCTAGACATACCTATGCATTTCTTAGTATATCTGAATTTTAAAAAAGGGTGTGGAACCAAAATTTTCCTAAATCAATTTGATACGTAAATTTGTAAGTTGGATAGTATATTTCTTCTATCGTTTTCATTAATTGTAAAAATTATCCTAATTTTTAAATTTTCCCCCAAAAGATCTTGAACGTTCCAAAACTTTGCAAGATGCTTTGCTGTGGTTCTAAAGGAGCCGTAAGCAAATTTTTGTCAAAAAGTTTTGTTCAAATTTATTTTTAGTAAATTTTTCTCTACCCCTTCCTCCTTGTTTAAGGAAGAATTTGTGTACGTGGGAAGTCGCCAAATGTCGTGTTATGCAGCGAATAGTGACAACTCGTTCCCGCTCATGTATAGAAAAAGATTTCTACATTTGGAGACATCTTTTGATTTGGCAACAATTAAAAACGAGTTTTATGGAAATTGAGACTTAACGGGGGTTGCAGGAGTTTTGTAGATAAATTCTCATTTTTGAACTATTAGACGGGCAGACTTGAAATTTGGCAAGTAAGTTTCTATCGATGAGTAGAGATATGCTATGAAAGGTTGTTGTGGTAATCAATATCCAGGTTGTGGGGGTGGAAACTGCGGGGCGTTATAGACAAAAAAATTCCCGTTTTAGAAATTCCTGCTCTTTTTAAATCAAGAGGAGTGAGGGCTATAAAAATTATTTTGAATACACTCGAAAGCTTAATGCTCAGTCTTAGATGTTAGCAACTTACAAAATTTATATAGTCATATACATTTTCATGAAAGCCGGCTGGGTGGCGTAGTTGGTTTGTCGCTGGCCTTGTATGCCTAAGGTTGCGGGTTCGACCGCAGCCCAAGTGGGTGGATTTTTATGATGCAGAAAAAGAAAATCCTCTAGAAAGATCCCCCAAGGAACTTTGATACGGGACCTACTCATGACTAGCTATTCCAGTGATACTGATAATTATGTCTGAGCACTTTAAGGCCTTCTGGGATTTATTTGGCGAATTGTACTGTATATTTGGCTACTGTATCCTATATTTCTCTAAATATTTGTTTATCCACAATACATTTTCATTCCTCTTAAAAACTGTTTTGCTCTTTGAGACTAATAACATAAAATGATCAAACCTCGCTCTACGTCACAATATTGTAAGGTCAATCCCTTTTTTTAAAAAAAAGATGTTATCATTGGAAGTGTAATAACTCAAATCGAGAAATATATTACTTCTTCCTAGCTGGATATTCCACATACCAGGAAAAAAGGTTTTAAGTGAAAAGCATCATACCAAAAATTCTTACACGATATAAATATGACTAAAAGTCTTTGAATTTAAACAAACAAGTCTTTTCTTTATTTGCTTGAAGTTTTGGCATTTCTACAGTCGATTTTTCTATACAGAAAAACATATTTACATGAAAGTTTTGTTGCTGAAATATCCTCAAACAAAATATTTCTCTTGAAAACATTTTAGAAGGTATTTTTCTTGAAATAATATCTTTATATTTGTTGCTGTCAAGCAGCATTTGAGAAAAAATATTTATATAAAGTTTAGAAAAATACACTTGTACAAGTTAGAGGAAAGGTTAGGTTCTTATAAACAAAGAGAAAAAGATTGGTAAATATTGGAAAGGAGTTATTTCAGCTGAATCAACTATTTTATCAAAGTTCGATGTCAATCAAAACAGTATATTCGGAAGGAATGATTTCGAAACTCTTCGAATTATATTGGCGTAATAACTTCTCAATTCAAAATTTTTGATTCCCTTGAATCATTCGAAAGAATTATATTGATTCCACCGTTTTTAATAAAACAGATTTTCGATATGAAATGTGTGTTCGGATTTTCTTTACGTTTGAACGTTTGTCTCTATGTGTTCCTTATGTTTTGTTTTTGGCATATTCTCGTTTATAATCGTACTGTCCATTGCCAGAGTCCCATTTCAACTAAGAAAATTTTCTTAAAAGTCTTCCAATTAATTATTTGTTTTTAATTTAGTAAGAAAATTACATACTGATGTGCGTATAATTATTTTTTTATCTCTTTGTGTAAAGTAGAAAAACGACTCACTCATTCATCACAATATCTCCGAAACTAATAGACCCACAGACTTGAAATTTGGTAAGCCTGTTCCTGTTCATGGAGCAGAGATCCGCTAAGAAAAGGTTTTGCGAAAATCGAATCCCAAGAGGGGGGAGGGTTGAAGGGTTAAGTGAGGTTATAGATAAATATTCTCGTTTTTGAAGTACATATATTATATTTGACGAGCACACATGTTCCTTTCATAGAGTAGAGATCCTTTACAAAAGAGGTATTACAAAAATAGACCTCCAAAGGTAGTTGCGAGGGCTTGAAGGGGCGTTATAGATAAAAGATGGTACTGTTTTAGATTTATTAGACTTACAGACTTGAAATTTGGCAGGCGTATTTCTTTCACATAGTAGTGATCTGTTAAGTAGAGTTTTTGTGATAATCGGCCCTCAAGGGGTTGCGCGAGAGTGTTACATACTTAAAAAAATTCCTTTTATGAATTACTAAACCTACCTTGAAATTTGAAAAACATGTTGCTTTTGCTCAGAAGAGATCAGCTTAGAAATTCGACGTACAAGGGGGTTACGGGGGGGGGGGTTAAATAAAAAAATCCATGTTTTACAGCTATTAAATCTGCAGGCTTAAAATTTAGCAAATAGGATTTTTTATTGAGCAAAGATATGTTAAGATCTTTTTTTTTGTTTGTTTAATTTGAAATTCACTTAAAATGAACTCATTAAAAACTTCTTTTGTCCTTCAATCTCTATTGTTTAATTTTTTCAATTCATTCGTGTGAAAAGCGCATATATCAGCTTGTATGATTATAAACTTAGTAATAACGTTGCAACAGCTGCATACAATATAATCCAGGCGTTTGGAGAAAAGACTGTATAACGATCGAAATGTGCAGCGTTGGTTTGAAAAATTTTGTTCTGGTGATTTTTCCCTACAAAAAAAAAATTAACCTTGTGGAAGACCCAAAGCATCTGTGAAAACTAGTGGAAACGAATCCAACTGTATGTACGAATACTGCCAGTACATTGATGAAATACATGAAAATTTAAATATTATACCCCCCTCCCTTATTAATCGGCATGGCCTAATATTTCTCCATGACAACGCTCGGCCGCATACGTCGTACAAAGCAATTACAACATAAAATGAATTTTATTATGAAATTTTTCAGTACCCAGCTTATTCACCGGATCTTTCGCCGACCGACTTCTATTTTTTTTTTTAACATTTAAACCCATTTCTTAGCAAATAAATAGTTTTTGAATAAGATATGTAATTTTTTATCCGACATTCATCCGCACAAACCTGATAGCATATTAGGGCGTTTTTTAAAAAATTATTTTGATTTTCATTAATATTAAAAAAGATATACATGAAGTGCAAGTAATTGCTTATCGAATTCTAAGCCTAAGTATGAAAAGTAAAATCGTTCAAGGCTTATTTTGAAATTGAATCTCTTGTTAAAACAACTCTATAGAATTTGTTCCCCTCACATATGCTAAGCAAGTATATTTTTACATTACAAACTAAATTTTTATTCTTTAAATAATTAGAAGTGAATAAAAAAAAACAGTTTATACATATGAAAATTACACTTACTGGTATCCAGTGCATGCTGCGGCTGGCTAAAAAATATCCACTAATGCTATCTTTTTTGCTACGCCATGATGACTATAAAGAAAAGAGAGAAAAGAAAACAATGAAGAAAGGCTGTAGAGATTACTAATAATCTTTAAAAGTTTAATCCATTGTAGTAATGGAAAACATACACAATTAATTATTGACCGAGTTTAGGGAATTAATTTATATTTTGTTATTCAATGTCCCTCCCATCCTACTGGGAGACCGCATTAGTCGAATGGTCACAGTCACGAACTCATGGGCAGCCTTATCGAGTCGTGGGTTTGCGAAAGTTCTTACGTAGTGTTGTAAGTTTGGAGAGGGAAGTGACAGAGCTCAAGTGTTATCCGTGTCATTTCATGGACGTTTAAAATTATGAGATCCTTCATCAAATAATTCTTGTGTAGCTTCACAAGTCAAATCTTATTTCTAAACTCTAGAAATTTGAGCAGCTGTGCATTGATGATAAAATTTATGAAGAAATATTTGATTTTCGAAAAATACAGCAGTTTATTATAAAGCCGCATTGAAAGAACACATTTAGCTGTTACAAAGTTTTATAATATCCATGTCAATTCTGCTATCTGTCAGAATTTTTCGTATAATCATGCAAAATAGCTAACAAAATGATGAACAAAATATTTCAAAATTTAGCTGTATCATCATTAGAAAATTATTCTTTTAAATAAAGGATCATCATTGTATTTACTATAAATCGTGTGCTGTTACGGGAGAAAAAAAACATTTTTTATTTTGAAGCAACACTTTAGCTGTCGGTGACGGACCTCATAATATTGAGCCACAGTTAAGTAATGAGACATCACCTGAGCTGGCATCTTTGTCTCTAAGTTTCCACACCATGCTAACGTAAAGGCTTTGAATTTAAAATGATTTAGTACGCATTAGAATATGTACGAAACGGTTTTAGTGACACAAGAACTTGGCTCCACGATTCGATAAAAACAACTCTAACAACCAGGTCGCGACTATGACCACATCGTGGCCTACTGGTCTGAATACTGTAGTCGTATTCATTGTTTAGTGAAAATTTGAGTATTTCTTTTTAGTTTATAGCAATAGATGGCACTAACGTATTATCGTAACAATCGCCAACTCTATTATTAACTAGCCAAGTTGGCAACCTCGATTTTCAATGTGTCGTACGCGCTGAATTGGCATCTATGTGTTTTAGTTTCATATAATGTCGCCAATAAGTTGTGATAATACATAAGTACCCAATAGATGTTCACAATGCGAATCATTTGCTTTTCGTATTTTTATTAAACCACAAATTTTTAAATAAGGTTGTTATCTGGTAGGAATTTACAGTTTGTAAACTTCCGTTTACTAACATTCCCCTTTTTCCCACTTAGTAGCACACAGTACTTAACACTATTTATTACTTCTTTCAGTCGCCCATCAGATATAGTAGTTAGCGACGTTCACTGCTGTGCCGTAGGGCCTGGGTTCGAATCTCGGAGAAGACATGGATGTTTGTAAATGTCTAGTGCCTTTACACACACACACGGTATGGGGGTACTTTAAATAGCCATCGAGCCACAAGTCCTCTCGTGAGGTCGGGGGAAGAGAGGTGGGAGAGGCCCCTGATCCTCCCCCAGGGTGTTTTCCCTCAAAATTGGGGTGGAATCGAGCTAAATCGTACTATCACCTGAATGGTGCTCAAGGCTACGACCAACGACAGGCGTACACCTAGCCCCTTGCCATCATGAGTTTCGTGGGCGTGAATCTGACACAGTCGAGGTTAGGTGGCATAAGAAACAACAACACTTTTTTCAAGTTAAGTTTGAACTACACAGCAGCTATTTATGAAATATTTATCCAAACAAGAATTCCCCATTGGAATTCTTGCTCACATTAGTATATAGGGAGAAGTTCCTTGTGCAATATTATTTTGAATCGAAATGTTTAAGCTATTCTCCCTACTATTTTTGTTCGTGTTTATCGAATCAGTTATTTAAATAACTCTTTCTTGTTAAAACTTAAAATGCGTCATAAGACGAATATCGATAACTGTGTTTCCCAAATTTAATATTGTACTGCAGGCAAAATGGTGTATTTAAGGTAAAATTTTTAAAAATGCATTTTGAGATATAGATTTTTTCTGTGTGTGTGCGCTTGTACTTGGTGAAAAGAAATATTAATTTAAATAAAAGACGAAGAAAACACACAATTCATGTTTCTCGTTTCGCAATAATATATTCCGTGTTCATTGTTGATAGGTTTCAAGGTCATATTTTTACCTTTTCATCGAACAAAAAAAAAAAAAAGAAGGTGAAAACGCAAATGCAGTGTCCTGACTGAATAATACAAAAAACTTAATGATGCAGAATTTTTTTCGGTATTTTTCAGAATGGAAAATCTATGACAATTACTGAAATATGATACATAAAAATGGAACCTATATGTGTGTGTGTGTGTGATTTCGGTATGCAACTCGTTTTTGGGCTTTTACAATAGCGCCAAATAGATCTTTGGCTACTAGTATAATGCTATATTATAATATCACACTAAGTGGGCAAAATTTTACTGCTATTTGGCAGAAAAAATATATGGCGTACTCATATCAAATTATTACCTATAAAAATATTTTATTTTTAATTGTGATAAAGATAGTTTTAATTAAAAATTTTGGGTTTTTATATTGAGTTGTTAAAAGCTGCACTAAATTTTGTTTCCTGAATAAACTACGAACGTGGATTCTGAAAATATAATTTTATTTTCTATGAAGAAAACTTCTGCATATTTTAAAAATGAAAAATAATTCTTTTGAGCACTAGACACACATTTTAACTTGATTTAGAAATGTTTAATAAATTAGAAAGTATCTCACAATTTTAAATTTATATTATTTTACAACAAGGTGAAACCTGTTAACTGGGGTATAACCGGATGAAATTCAAGCATGAGAATTTCAAAATAAGTAATGAGCATCAGATCTCGTAATTTAAAAATCACGAGCGGATTTTCTCGCATGACGAGGTCAACACATTTAAGTTACCGTTTTTCATTTTGCAATTTTATACTGCAATATTTGGTCTGCTTTAATCTACATATAAGAAGGAGAAAAGTTACTTACACTCATCAGGACATCTCCCGCACAGTTAAACATACAGACATGAAATATGGTAAATATGTTTCTTTTGTTGAGTAGAGATCCAAGAAGGACGAAATTAACGGAAATCGACACCCATGAGGAGTTGCGGGAGTGAGTGAATAAATATTAATGTCGCACTGTTCAGCTACTCGAGGACTTTTGGCAACGGACCTCGTAATTTTGAACCATGGTCAAGCGAGAAGGACGACATCCCCTCTCCTACTTCCACACCACACCAACGGGGAGATGTTGGAGCCTCAATAGATTTAACGTGCATCGCTCCCCTACACGGCGGGTCTTCAGCGGTACTAAGCTCGAGCTCATGACACACTGGCCACGAGTCCGTTACCTTGATTTCTAGACTACCCCGGCCATAGGGAGCTGCGGGAGCGTATAGATCAGGAAGTTCTCGCGTTTTTGAACTATTGAACTATTTGAACCTGGCATCGTGGTGGTCCAAGGATTCTAGGGTGCCCAAAGCTTGACTGACGGACATCAAGTACGGTTTGGAGCCAAAAATCTAACTTTCCAGGGTTGCTAACTTTTGTTCTCCGTTACGTCATTGCTATTAGAACTAAAATCTTGAAATTTTATAGACACGTTTATTTTGCTGTGTGGAGATCCACTGAGAACGATTTTCATGGAAATCGACTCTCAAGGGTTCGTTGCGGTAGTTATTGGGGGCGTATGAAAAAAAATATTCGTCTATGGTAAATGAAATTATTTACATTAAATAATGTTTTTCAAGTGTTTAATATGGTTTATTTTTATTGTTGCTTTGATATAGTACGGATGCTGAACAACAAATGAAAGCATTATTATTTTGCTGACTATAATTGTAACTATTTAATTACTATACAAATCTAAGAAAAAAATGTAATTAAGTGATTGTACACCTTAAGAGTAAAATCAGTTTGAAAATATTTGCTTCTCCTGAAACAGAAAAATAATATTTTTACATTATAATTTTAATAAATTAAATAAAGCAGGCATAGAATATATTTTTAATGAAGGTTTATTCTCATCGAAAAAGATAATGATAAAACTATATACCTTTAAAGCAAACTTGCTTTAAAATACTTTAGTTCGCGAATCCCAAAACATAATTTTTAATAATAACACAGCCTTTTTTCTACGCCAATTTTAACTGTACCATTTGTTTAGCCATGATAAAGTTTGGAAGAATTACGAAATTTAATATATTAATAACTCCAAAGTGATTCATTTGGTATTTTCAAATAATTTTTGCAAGGAAAACCCAAAGTCGAGATAAGTAAAAGGCATGAATAACGCCAAAAAATAAACCCTCCATAAAATAATGCAGTAACAGTTGTATTACATTTTATCCCAAAAATTCTCTTTGCTTGTATCGATTACTTTAGTGTCTGGATTTAGTGTCAGAACAAATTTATTTGGATTTATATAATCTAGCTAAATGTGTGTGTGTGTGTTTTATTTTGATCATAAAACTGCAAAACATACCATCCACTTTAGAATCGGTTGCATCTGTTACATTTCAGACAATTAGCTCTTAAAAGGCGAAGACATATGCTGTTTTTTTTTTTTAAATGAAAACATTCATTTGTGGGAAGGGGGAAGGGCGTTACTTAATTTTATAAAAGGTAAATATTTTAAGTAATTTTTCTTAGAAGGCATACCAAATTTGCGACCAGATGACGCATGCGCTATGCTGCTTGGGTTCTTTGAAAAATTGTATTGTCAGATTCTTCAAGGTCATCTTATCTAAAATGCAAATTCATCTAATCATCCTTAGAGTTGCGTGTGGTTGGCTATCACGTGAGTTCGTTTCATTTATCTTTCAAACGGTGTAAGCCGGATGATCAAATTAATAAACCTTGTCAGGGAGCTCTAAAAATAAGTTCACCGCACTTCAGTATACTCCCATTGAGAACGGACGATGAAGACTGTGAGAGGGTTCGAGGAAGAAGCAGACATGTTCATAAAACTAGCTAATTTTATTCTATCTTTAGCACTATATGGTGTATACAAATTTATAACCAAGCTCTGTAAGCGATGGGAAATCTTAACTTTAAATCGGATGTACTAAATTATTAAAGGTACTTATCTGGAGTAGAAGCTCCTTGTTATGATCCTTCTCGAAGCCCGATAGCCCGGTCAGCTCCAAGGCTGATTACTTAACCCTTTCCTGGTAGATTCTACATCGACTTCTAATTTCAAGACGCGTGACCACCCAGTCGCTTTTCACATTTACTAATACTTGGATTTCACGCGTAACAATCAAAGCTTAACCATTAACTCAGGTACTCAACGACAGGCACTTAAATAGTAATTACATTTGCATAAAATCAAGTCATCTCTAAGTAAAGTGGTTTTTGAACTAAAATCACAGTTAAAGAATATTTTCCCCAAGAGTATTTTAGAAGAACCGGAATATTACCTTGTTACAACTGTTTGCAACAGACCTCGACATTTTGAACAATGATCAAGAGACGATGACGATACTTGAGCTGATACCCCTTTCTCCAAACTTCCACACCATGTCAACACGAGGAATTAAAGCTTGAAATAAATATTACGTGCATCAGCCTCTCTACACGAAGGGGTTTTCAGTGGAACCAGGATTCAAACTCAAGCAAGATCAGCCACGAGTTCGCAGCATGAGATTTTGAGAATCATGGTTACAAAAAGTCTGTTAGTTAAAGATAATGAAATGACGGTTACATAAATGGATGTATTTAGTACCCTGTTTGATTGAGATAATGGAATCTGAAATATTTCTGTAACAATAGGTACAGAGATAATGACTCCCATTAAATAGTGTTAGTATCCTATTAATTCCCCACGCTTCGATAGAAACAGACAGGTTTGTGTAATAAGAGATTTGCGTAACTGTAATGCGGGGTATACACTCAAAAATAAAGTGTGTGTGTATTCGCGAATATCTATTATTTTAATTTCAACTTCGAAGTCTAGAGTACCGTATGAGCCGCTGTGATATCATGAATCTAAATAGTATGCCGTTGCCATGACCACCACAGTAATAAGAGTTGTACGTATTGTTATGTAACGTGTACTTTTAAATAACAAAAGAAAAACTTTTGACACCTATTCCATAAAAAGTTATGTCACACATGATGTTGAAAATCAAGTATTTCAGTAAACAATGGGAAATTTTTGTATATGCAACTTTAAGCAATAATGTTTTGCATTAAAAGTAGAGTCATGAAGATTTTTTTATTATATTTAGGTCGAATACGCGGGAAAGCAGAAACTAAGTAGAAAACTTAACAATACATGACGTTTTGATAAGTACGAATCGTATCATTATATTGCTAAACATGATCTTATTTTTTTTTGTGTTAAAAGTAAGCGTTATACGTCGGATTATACGGTACCTTTATTTAAATTATTTAGAGATGGAGTAATAAACACGAAAAAAAGTATTATCTTATTCATACACAGCGTTTTTCAAACTATGGTATTAAGTACTTGAGGTGTGAGGCAAAAAAAATGACAATAAAATAATTTATGCATCATATTTGACGCAAGTTTGCAACAAAGTGTTATTTTTGAAAATACTAATAATTGGAATGAATGAAAATTGAAGGCTCTAAATTAATATCTTACCCATACTCCTACAGCCAGAATCAAAACAAAATAAAAAGCGATCACCACAGCATCTTCCCAGAACAATTCCGTATCTCCTAGTTTACCGGCCGCCATTATTTACAAACAAAGGTGCGAGAATTTCTACCCTCTAATTCTTTGCACATCTGTGAAGTGTATATCACCTTTTTACAGTTTTCCTATTATGTTTTCAGGTACAAGCTGTACTTCCCTCGTTGGTGACGTCACACAAGTGATCGCCAATCCGAGGAAAATGTAAGGCAAAGTATCGTCTGTCGTTTTTTCCCATTTCCAATGGATTCTTTCGGTGAAACAATGCAATGGATGAAATAACAGTACGTGCTGTGATGCTTCTATATATCCGATTGCTTCTAAGAAAATATACAGGTGTTTAGCTATAGGTTTGGGATCTTTGTTTGGATGACTCTAACATTTTTATCGTTTTTTTAAGTAAGAAATCTGGCTTTTATGTTTGTTTATAGAACATTTCAAATTTTTATTAATATATATGGTGTTCTTGGTGACTTGATAATGATGTGACAGACTATTTTTGGAAACGTGAATTTGAAAAACCGTAAAAATTAATAATTTTTTTAATATTTAGTGTCAGAACATTGATATAAAACTCTGTTTTAGGAATATTATTACAATAACACATTATTTAAATGCAATTTTTTGGTAAAAAATAAAGAAAGAAAGAATGAAACATTTTTAAAAACATTATACTTTTACGAAAAGTGCTTCGATAATAAAAAATGTTTTGCTTATATATAATGCTGCTGAGATTTCTCTACAGCAACTGATCTAAAAGTTTTGAAAAATTAACATTGTTTTCAGAGTTACAATCAATTGAAATAATTATATATATAACGATTTCTTTGTTAAAATTTCTTTTTCTAATATATTAAAATAGGATTAAATCTGCTCCTAAAGTACACACCTCAAAAATCTTAGTTCTGGCTGTGTTCCGTACCGCTTTATATAGGCAGAATATTATTATTTTGGAAGCATCTTTCATAAATAAATATTGTTTTGAAAAATGTCATTTTTTTCCTTTTTTTGCCCTAAATTTGCACTTAAATAGTTTTTTAATTGAAATAATATTCTAAAAACCATTTTATAGGTATATTCTAATTTGACAGACACTAAATATCAAAAAAAATTATCCATTTAGACACTTTTTAAAATGGTTAAGAAAGTATAGTCAGTCACTTTAAAAAATTAGTAAAAATGGCGTTTGAAAAAGAAAAAGTAGCCTACAAATGAAAAAAAAAACTGAAACATGTTAAAAAAATAAAGAAATTAACATTATTTGTGGAAAAATTCTAAAGTAATACCAGTATAACTACTAAAGATGTTTGATTCTCCTTCACCATTTCAAAACGCAGAATATTTCGGTAACGATTCTCAACAACATTTCATAGCTAAGCGGAAACTCATCTCTTTCACTAAAGAATTTTATTTATCATCCAAGAAATATTAAAGAAATTCTACAAAGTTCTAAAATATTAAAGATAAAAAAAATCGTGTCTATGAATTAAAACAAATAAGAAAGTATTTAAAAATGTCATAAATCGATTTAAAAAACTATAAATAGGCATATACACTTTGAGACTAATAAATATATCTTAATTACTTAAGAATTTAACAATAAATTCCCAGTGTTTAACATTCATTTCAAAAAGATGAGGAATCCTCTGGCTTTTAGTAATGTTTGTATGACTTAATGGCATTCTTTGTTCTTTTTTTAAAAAAAATATTTTTTTCATGCACTTAAAGAAAGTTATTTACAAAACCAATTTACAATATAGGAAAAGGAAACATCTATATCTAGGTCTATTTATTTGAAATATTCAAATTTTTTCTTCATGAAGTTACATTGATCAATTTTAAACCTTATTACTCCTTTTATTTAATAAAATATTTCTCATCAATCAAAAAGTAGACACTCTGTCAAAAAAAAAAAATGGGCGCACCAAGAAAGATTTGCCAGATTGTAATGAAATTTCACATACAAAGATATTTGGACCGAACATGCAAATGATTAAAATTTGGTGCCCAAAGAATGAATAGCTGGATTTCCAGCGCATCGGTACAGCACATTCAGTAGGCGTATAGAAGGAGCGATTTTCAATCTGATGGTCAAAATTTCAGTTGCGTTTCGATTGCGATATCTTACGTCGACTGAAACAATGCCTCGCGGAAGGATTCACGAACATTACGCGCAGATATCAGAGTTTGAAAGAAGTCTTTCGAGAAGATTAATAGAGGCTGGTTAGATGAATCGACGAATCGCACCACATCTGGGTCGAAGCGATGCCGCGATTAGGTGCTGCTGGATAGAGTGGGTCAACAACGGCAGATAATGCAGCGTCATAACAGCAGTGGTCCCGCAGAGTGGAAGGACAGAGCGATTGTCATAGTAACTGTCACAGCACCGAATTCGTCGTTATGTACTATCCACCGTGTAATCCACACACGTGTCCAACATGACCCTCCACAGAGATAGTGGAATTTACGCTCGCACCAACCGTTATGCCCGCCGCTTACTTTTCACGTTTGTATACCGTCCAGTCCGATTACAGTGATGCCTGCGCTGACTGGGGACGTATAGTCTTTAGTGATGAATCCCGCTTCTAACTCTGTCCTGACGTCAACCGCAGATGTGTCTGGGGACGTTTGGGACAGCATGGGACTTTAACCCTGATTATCGCACGCCACACAGGCCCACAACAGGGCGTTATGGTCTGGGGTGCCATCTCTTTTGATGCCTGACCCTTTTGGTAGCCATTTCTTTCACAATGGTGCGTTGACGACATCATACGACTGGTTCTATTACCATTCTTTTTGCGACACGCAGGACTTACTTTTCAACACGATAATGCCCAGCCGCACACGACTCATGTTGATATGAATAGACTTCAAGCTTGCTCTACATTTCCTTGACCAACAAGATTGCCTGATCTCTCTCCTATAGAGCATTTGAAATGTTATGGAAAAGAGATTACAAGCATCCTGGAATGTTGACAATTTAGCCTAATAGTTGGAGTCAATTTGAAACCGGAACTCCGCGGGACACCACCCAGGAACTTTATCAATCTATGCCACTCCGAATCACAGATTGCATCCAGGATAGAGATAGTGCAACGCCTTATTGATTTCCTCCCTTTGTAATGGTCAAACTCTGGAATAATCACTCAGTTGTACGGAAATTTTAACCGTTTATTTTTCTATGCATGTTCTTCACATTCACTAATATTTATCGCAATCAACAACTTCTCGATGTGTCGTTTTTTTTTTTTTTTTTTTGGTTAGAGAGTGTAGTTTAAAAATATTATTTTCAGTAATGGTGCAAAAATCGCAATAATCTATTTTGTGAGTTGTAATGGAAGAGAAAAAAAACTAAAAGAAAAGAAAATTAAATGTAAAGAAACTACACTGCTGGCCACCGTAAATGCAACACCAAGAAAGACAAGAGATAGCACAACAAAATTTATTTGTAGATAACATGTTGACAAAGTATCAAATGATTACATTTATAGACTTCTGTGAAGTGTGGTTCCTGCCAGAATCAGTAGCCAGAGTAGCCGCCATTGAAGGAGATCACCGCTGCCACAAGCCTCGACATTGATTCAAAGAGACTTTTGATGTGTTCTTGGGGTGCAGCAGACCAAACAGCTTCCACACGTTGCCAAAGTTGATCTGGTGTGGCAGCTGGGGGTGTAATCTGGGTCAATCGTTGAGCAGCCATGGAACACATGTTTTCTATCGGCGAAAGATCTGGAGAGCGGCTAGGGAAGCAATTCAATCTGGTGATTGACGAAGAACCTTTGTACAATGCGTAACATGTGAGGTCGCGCATTATTCTGTTGAAATATGGCTGTGGCCAAGCCCTGAAGGTAAGGAAGGACAACTAGCTCCAACACCTCGGAGATGTAGCGCTGGATGTTTAAAGTACTGGCAATGCGTACTAGAGGAGTGCGAGAGTGATATCCAATACCACCCCATACCATAATACCCGGTGCAGGACCAGTGTGGTGGTGCATAACGCAGCTGTTCAGCCTCCTCTCTCCACGGTGAATCCAGACTCGAATCCGACCATCGTGGTGTTGAAGACAGATGCGTGACTCGTCAGTAAAGACAACTTCATTCCATTCTGCCACCCACATCCTTCTTTCATCGCACCATTGGCGGCGGAGACGTCTGTGGTTCTGCGTCAAGGGTAGACGAAGCAATGGTCGTCTTGTGGACAGACCACTCTGCTGTAAATGGCGTCGAATGGTACGCGCAGACACTGAATGATGCGTTACAGACTCAATGTGCTGTGCTATGGTTCGTGATGTGACTGAGCGATCCGTCACTGTCATGCGCACAATTTGCCTGTCCTCACGTGAAGAGGTGCATTCAGGTGGATGCGATCGACCACGTCGGTTCATCGTACCCTCCTGCATCCAACGGTCGCATATCCGCATTACAGTTGTTTGATTTCGTCCAACACGACTACCGATTTTCCTGAAAGATAATCCACAATCTCGGTAGGCCACTATCCTTCCTCTGTCGAACTCGGATACTTGATCAAAAGCTGATCGCTGTTTTCTACGAGACATAACTTATTGTTTTTTGAAAAAACCACAAGAACAACACAATTGCCGAACTTGAAATCGTAGAAATCTCCAAGCCTTAAATAGCGCTTTGAAGTGGCGCCACAGGCGTGCGTGATGTATGTCTGCGCTGACATTCTAATCATTTGCATATCTCACCTCCACTAATGCATGTTGTAAATTTCATGTTATTTGCGTGCTTCCTTCAGGGTGTTGCATTTACGGTGGCCAGCAGTGTATTAGGTTCCAATCAACTTAGAACTTTAAAGTGGATTTGATGTAAATTATTATTTAAAACCTCACAGTTTTTGTTAGATGATAATGCGCAAAATTCAAATAAGTGTTTTCTTAATGAAAAAAGAAATAACCAAAAATCTTATTCAAAAATATATTTATTTTATATTATCACTCATGATATTTACAAATGAATTCAATCTCAAACAGAGAATCTCAATTATTTGCCGATTTGAATAAAATAAAGTACAACTTTATGAAAATTCACGATGAATGTATATATACATAAATGATGTGTTTTATTGTGGGATAATTACATATATACACCTAATATAAATTGTTATGAAATTTAAGTAAAAAATACGTTGTCAGGCATAAAATTACATATACAGACATGGTTAAAGGTTTCATTTAAAGTACTTTAAATTAATGTCTATTTAGATCTATTTGCCTATTAAGTATCTTTTGTATATTAGTAAAATTAATTTCAAATGGAGCTTTATAATTTTAAAAAATGATTCTTAGCAAAAATAAAGTCCTTTAATATCTGAAATAGGCACCATGTTCATTTTATCAAAAATATAAAAATAGACATTTTTTGAAACGTCGCAATTTTTTCATCTTAAAAATATTCATTTTTTCCCATTTGCTTGAATATAAATTTATTTGTAGATATTACTTCTTTTTGGCACTTGTGAATGAAAGATAAACGAAATTCTTAGTTCTCTGCTGATTGTTGCTTGATAAGATGTGAGAGTGAATTGAAACTTTTACGTTCTTTGATGAATCACAAATTAATTTAATTGTTTTTTTGCACTCATCATTTTTAAGTGTTAATTTATTGAGTCACGGTTATACGCTTCATAAAATAGTTTTTTTTATGGTTAATTGAAAGGAATCTGTACAAGTTAGGATCCCTTTTTTTCCTAATGGGGCTGCACATTGGCATTTTAACCTTTGCAGACCTAGTACATTCCCCAGGAGCTGGTATCACTTTTTAGCGCAGCACCATATAAGTGATACCAATTACCGCAAGTAATTTTGATGCCCAGTTTACTCCCCAAAGGGAGGCACCTGAGCTCTTGACGATGCAACCTGTTTTAGAATTTAATTTTGCCGGGAGCACTCAAGCCAAACGGGCACTCTAGGGATCTTTTACATGCCGCATAATCATACGATCATCGATTTTCTGCATCATGAAAATCAACCGACTTGGGCCAAGGTCGAACTCGCAACCTTGGGTGCAGAAAGCCAGCGACAAACCAATTACGCCACCCAGCCTGTTAGGATATTAACACCTGTTAGGATATTAACAGGTAAAAAGGTACTTTATATAGCAGCAATTTTTACAGAACATATTTTTTTATACGGCGTAGGCCAAGTTAACAACTATAATTGTTTTCAGGTTGTTAGCAGTTGTTATAAATGAACTAATTAATGATTTTTGATACAAGTTCGTAGTGTGGATGTTTTCAGTTTTTACCTTCTCTTATTGTTAAACTGACAATCTTTCTTTGTGGGGGGAGGAAGATATTAATCTCCTTCACTGGATTGACAATCACCTAGAGACACATGTGTGCAAGTGTTAAATTGTATGGCTACCACTGAGGTTGCAGTAGAACGAAATATGGCGCTTAGTTTCCGGACACTCCTCAAATCAAAGCAATAATCCGATTATGTAATAAGAGTCGAGTACAAATTCTTTTCAGATATGGACATATTTTTACAAGTCAACATGAAAATTTTCCTTAATGAGGCTATTATACAAAAATAAATGATTTTCTAGAGATATGTACAATTACAAAAGGAATGTGCTAACCATGAAATACAATTAAAAATTACGTTCCATTTTACAAATAAAACTTTGGCGATAACACTGGAAGCATGTAATGTCTTGGAAGTTTCTTTAAGCGTAATATCCCCATAGGAAGGAACATATGATCAAGAGTAGTATAGCATTCGCGTTGCAAAATCTTCGCCAAAACGGCTTTTCGACAATTGCTTCAGCTGCTTGACTTGCTTCTTCTTCGGCGCTGATTTGCTCTTCGGCTTCATTTTGGCTCGAATCGCTGGATACGCCACATATTAGAAACAATATCCTTTTCCAAGTTGGTTTTTTGGCAATATCTGAAAATACATATCAAAGCTGATTTTTTAGGATAAAAGAAAAAGGTATAAAATTTTAAAACGTAAACCGAGAAGTTATGTGGTGTAACATTTCTTTGCAAAGAAATCGCTAAAAATAGTTTTGATACAAGTAATAAATAGGTTTAGTACATGAAAAATTTGATTTCTTTATAATCTCAGTATTTCGAATCTTTTCTTGCATCATAGTATGACGAACAAGGTTTATATTAACGAAAGCAGTCATTAGCGGTAACTTATTGGTCTGAAAGTCGTAAATATCAAAAGACCCGACCAATAAAGCATTTCTTTTCGCCCAGTCGTCTAAAGTGTGCGTGGCATGGCTACTAACTGGAAAGTTGATGGTCCAAATCAAACTTCAAAAGCAAGTTCAACAACTCGTGCAGAAAAAGTCGCTTGAAAATTGAACACTAGATGGCAACACAATCTAAGACTATCGGTTGTGTACACTCCATGAAGATTCTAAGAAATCTAGTAATATTGAAACAAATGGCTACAGCGCATGCCTGAAACAGACCAGCCAATTCAAATAAAAATTGTTGATGATATCAGTAGAAAAACATCTCAAAAGACGCACAATACAACAGGGAATGCATGTCTATAACTCATGCCGAACATACATGAAAAAGAATTAATATAAAAAGTAATACATGGCCGAAAAACATTGTTTAAACCTGCGATCCTGGTTCCTAAGGTCAGGAGTTTGCTCTAGTACTACTGTGGTTAAGACTATTCTATCATGACTATAGTTATCTTAGGTTTATAACTATTTTTGTAATATATATTTATATATAGTTTTTGAAAAAAAAAATCTTATTCATAAAATATAATTGTTAGGCTGAATTTTTCTTATATTTCTAAAAATATGCAATTAGAATAAAAAATTTTTAAAAATTTTCTCCACTTTTTTTAATAAATACCTTACTTTTAAATAGAAAAATATTTTTTTTCTGCCAATACATTCCTCTGATGTTCTTGAGGAAGAAAAACTATACTTAAAAAATTGAGAAAGTTTAGTATAACTTATAAATTTTTTTGTAGCGTTATCTATAACTAAACTTTGTATTTCCACTCACATATTAAGCAAATATAAAAAAAAGAAGTCTGGAAAGGAAGTTCATTTTTTAAATGATTAATCTAATTAAGTCTTTTAAATTCAGAGTCAATATATTCTCAAACTTCAGTATAAGCTCCAACTGAAAACAAGAAAGTTTTGAAAGGTGTAAATGAGAGAGATTCTGGAAATAAATGGCTGATTAAAGTTTCCCTACATGGTTATTTTTCTTCCTTTTAAACTTTGAAGCTCTTATTTGATAACTTAACAAACAAAGAAAGCCGTTCGACGGGTTTTAAACTTAAACTTTAAATGAGGCAAGCAGGTAGTTTTCAAAGTAACAAGAGCGATCTGTCAATATAATGCACTTCCTGAAACTAGTTCGAATGGAAAAACTTACTTTAACATCGACCTTTGTGAGAGAGAAATTACTGATGCATTTATTACCTATTCAACGAATCTTTATTCCGGGGAGCTTCAGATTCAATTGCAACGCGGAATTTAAGGAAAGAAATTTGGGAACAATTATTTAAAATACCTGGTTCAAGTTGTTGCTATATATACTAATACCTGGTGATGTCAGATCGAGGCCAATGAAATTAATCGCGGTAAAGGGCTATATGTACGCCTGTTCATTAGCCGTAGCTTTGAGCACCATACAGGTGACAGTACGTTTTGGTTTGGATCCACTCGAACTTTGAGGGAGAACACTGAAGGGGGGGGGGGTCAGGGACTCCCAG
The DNA here is from genome assembly GCA_019973975.1 of Trichonephila clavata. Lineage (NCBI taxonomy): Eukaryota > Metazoa > Arthropoda > Arachnida > Araneae > Nephilidae > Trichonephila > Trichonephila clavata. The sequence goes on along the minus strand of BMAO01033860.1, from coordinate 50,164 downwards.
CTCTCTTCTCCTTCCACCAACCCCACGAGAGGTCTTGCGGCTCATCTGCTATTAGAAGTACTCCCAAACCGCGAAAGCATTATACATTTACAAATATCCATGCCTTCTCCGAGATTCGAACTCAGGTCCTAAGGCACAGCAGTCAGCGTCTCTAATCACTATACCGGATGGGGACTTTAATAAAGTACTTGCTTAAAGCTGTCGAGACCCGGAGATTGCGGGTGTGGAAGGCTTCGAGGAAGAAGCAGACACGATTTTAGAATAACTAATTTTATTTAACCTTCAACACTTTACGAAATGCACTTTTATAACTTAAATTTGGGAGCAATAAGAAAGCTTAACCCGAAATCAGATAACTAAATAATCGGAACCACTTATCTTGATTAAAACTCCTTGAATGCTCCTTCTTGGAGTCTGATAGTATGGTCAGTTCCAAGTTTGCTTACTTTGGTTCTCCGTCAAATATTAATCTTAAGATGCACGACTACCAGTCGCTGTCTACTAACTCTTGGGGAATTCAGCTTAACGAACAAAGCTTAACCATTATCTCGCCTGCTGAAGGACTGGTTTTTAAATAGAACCTGCATTTGTATAAAATCAAGTCATCTCTACTGAATGCGGTTTTTAAACTAAAACCACAGTGAAAGAATATTTTCCCCGAGAGGATTAGTACAAGACCCGAGCGTGAGTGAATGAATATTAACGTCGCACTGTTCAGCTACTCGAGGGCTTTTGGCGACGAACCTCGTAAATTTGAACCATGGTCAAGTGATGAGGATGACACCTGAGCCGGCACCCCTTCTTTTAACTACCATACCACACCAATGGGAAGACGTTTGAGCTCTCGACATATTAAACGAGCATCGCTCCCCTACACGGCGGGTCTTCAACGGCACTGGGCTCAAACTCATGACATGCCCGCCTGACACGTTACCTTGGCCAGTAGGCTACCGCGGGCTCAATAGAAGACCCGAATAGAATCCGTTACAAAGCTAATAAATTTAGTTATTACCTTGTTCGAATGATCCCTGTTCCTCTTTAAACTTGTTCACAGGTTCGTGTATGTACACAGGACATGCACCTTTGATATCAAGCGAACTGCGGTCTTTGTCTGCATATTTTTCAGAGTCCACATTCTGGAAACCTTTATTGACCTCTCCCATTTCTTCAGCGTTGCTGTTCTCGTCAGAAACGATGTTCTTTTTTGTAATTTCGACTCGAACATCCTTACTGTGTCTGTTCCAAAATAGCAGTCTGGGGAGCTGGCGTGAAAAAGGAAAGTTTTACCAAAAGAAAGAAAGTTTTACCATAGTTAAACACAAAGTTTTAAATTTAACAATCCAAAGTACTGCAAAAAAATCTGTCAATCGCAGATTTTTTGCAGGACGATTTTCAGTCCTGCGAATCACGATAAACAATTTACAGGATAAAAAAACTTCCTGTTTTTTAAAGATTAGTCGTCTAAAAGCGTTGCAAAGTGTATTCTGGGGACTGGCAGACAACTCAAATCATATACCATGCCAAGATCAAAAACTTACTCATGTTATAAATCATTACTGTGTTAACTGGTAGCACATATAGTAAATATTTTCAGATCGTTTATATTCTATATCGTTTATTTCAGACCTTTCCATTAAGCTCATACCAAGCATTTTCTGTACAATTTGGTTTACCTCGAAATGGCATTTAAGATGGAAATTGTTATTCTGTGCACAAGCAATGATTATAAATATAACTTGATTAAAAAAAAAATAGTGATGCTTATCGCGAAGAAAATTATCCCCCCCCCCAAAAAAAAAATTCGTCAAGTTATATTAAGCTGAGTGAGTTGAAAAAGAAATCCCTATATTTATTGAAAAAGCCGTCTGAATTTCCCTTTAAATGAATTAAAAATCTCTAGTTATGTTTTATAATAAACTGCTCAGACACTTTTATTCCACCATCGTAGCATTTCATCTATATAAACTGCCGAACAAAAATTTTCAAAGGCTTCTCTGAAACTTAATATTTTGCTTATATCAATTCCTTTGGGGCCTAAAAAGCATAACTTTTAAAAGTCAATTTTTGTCATATATATATAAGCAAATATAGTTGAAGGTTAGCTGATCTTTAAACTTCGTTCAACCATACACACACAATCATAGTTCTTAATTCTAAAATTTAAACTACTGAGGATATTTTATAATCAATATTTCTAATTATTGCTTTTTTAGATTTATGACAATTTAGTATATGATTATTGATTATATATATGAAAAATATATTCTGTATCGATCGTGGGTAATATTGTTCAAGACGAATTGCTATTTCTAGTTCCAATTACATCAAAATGTCGACATACAGATTCAAGGAATTGCTGTAATATTAAATATTTACATCTTAACGTAGTGGGAAAGTAAGGAAAATGTGTCTCGAGATCGTCTTTTCCAACTTGAATATAGATAAAAATTACAAAATTAGTAATATGGATAGAATTCATCAACTTATTAGTTATCACCCTTGCTAGGTTTAAAGATTTCACAAAGGTATTGGCAGTTTCCTAAGTATGAATGTATAATGATCTGTAGTATATGTTTAAAAAAATACAAGAAATCTTTATAATGCGTAAAACGTAATGAATACTTACATGCATCATAGCGATGGGCTGAGTTGCGTAGGACACAACAATGGTGACTATACACGAAATGAGGAACAAGATAATTCCGAAGTGTAAATAATGAACCTTGGAAATGATGTCCGGACGAGGATCTGGCAACTGTGACGCACAGCTAGGAACGGTGTAGGAAAACTCCCAGATAAAGCGGATCAAACCAACAGCCAGGCCAACCATCAGACCCCAGAAAGCTCCCTGTGTAAGAAAACCAAATGAGTCAGTATTACAAACGGATTTAATTAAAATTCACAAAAACCTCCATATTATCAGCAGATTTGAGATTTCAGACTGGTTGTAAGCCCAAAAATAAGTTGAAAATGTACGACTTAACAATATTATTTTTCTTTACCTGTTCGTTGACCCTTTTAGAGATGATTGCCAAGATGTACACCGCACATACGGGTGGAGCCAAGAAGGATGTCACACTTTGGATATAATGGAACAACTGACTGTTCTGAGCAGCTTGTATAATTGGAATCCACACGATACTTATAACTACAAGGATAAGCACAAAAAGCCTGTAATAAAAAAGATACTGATATACTTTCATGGATCTAAATAAACATAAAAATCTTTTTAAGAGCTTACAAATTAAATACTTTCACTAACCTATATAAAATGAAACTTGTGTAGTTAACCGTAGGTTATAAAAATACAAGAGCAATTCGAAAAGTAACCTCCGAATCGCTTTAAAAAACAAACTAGGTCAGAGGTGAAAAAATTTATTTACGTATTAAAGGTACAACTCTCCTCTATTTTTCAACATAGTCTTCCCCCATCATTCAAGCACTTGTTGTACCGTTTTACCAATTCCTTCTGTATAAAAAGCGGCCGCCTGCGATTTAAAACAATGTGTCACAGCGTTTTTAAATTATTCATGGTCAGCTAAAGGCCGTCCCCCGAGCCACTTCCTCATTACAGTGATTAGATGGTAAAAGGATGAGATCAGCACTCAATACAAACATCATTCCACTTCATGATTCTTCATGGATGTTTGTTCTTCCGACCTTGAAAACGCGTATCCATTGACACGCTACATCTTCACTCAAAATTTTTGGCCCGTATACGGCACACAGTTCACGATGGATATCCGCTGGTGACAGCTTTTTTTCGCCCAAAGAAAACTTATCACTACTCGCCCCTCACATTTTGCGGGATTTTCTATTGCAGCACACATTTTATTGCGTTATAACTAGCAATCTTTTGGCCCTACTACACTTTCATTCGCTGACTGGAAGCTTACTGAATCAGAGATTGCTCGTGCATTCGATTGAGGGCTCTCCGAACTACTTCCAGCGCCACGCCCAAAAAATGGCGGTTAGTTTCCGAATTTCCCTTTGTAAACAAACAATTTTAAAACTTCATTTACTTGACTTTAATTTACGTCACGATATGAAGCAACATGAGCACTATTGGCAACGGACTTGGCAATTCTGAACTACGGTGAAGGGGTTCACTCGAGAAAAACCCTTGGGCTGACACCTCATCCCACTATTAATTTTAGCACCACGTCCACGGGAGGACTTTGAACCACGACACACAGATTTACCTTGCATTAACTCCTCTACATGGCGGGTTTTCAGAAGCACTAGGTTTCGAACCCAAGACTCGACAACTGTAACAATGGGCTATACATGAAATCCATCCTCATGAGGTCACCACTCGGGTTTTCTTCCATCCAGCCAAATTGGCACTTTAAGCTAAAACAACTCCTCCATGCAAATTTGAACGTCATTACTGAAGAGTATGTAAATAGTCAGTGAGTAAGATCATGTAATATAGACGATTATAGAGAAAAATGGATGTTATGTTCGATATTGCCGCATTAATTAGTGACGGGCTTACAGTAGCGTAGCCACTTCAAATTTGCAAGATCTCGGAGAACTTTTCTTTGGCAAGTTTGAGAGGTTGTGTATCATTTCATGTAAATAACAAATGATTATTACCTCTTAGCTTGTCTTGTCCGCATATCGCGTACTCATACCTAACGTTTAAATTAATAAGAAGTTAATCATTGCAAATACTGTTTGTAATCATTTCGTGTCCTATTTAATGGATTCTCAATCCATGCTGCTTTCGGATCCTCCCGGGGAACCCAACAATCAGCAAGATCTCCACTTCAACCATTATGAGGAGAAGGTACCCCGACACAATCGTGACCATGGCCACTCGAAATCTCATTGGATAGGAATGCCTTTTGGTAACATTTTTTTGACTTAATAATTATTCTCCCAGTTTTTTTCACGATACTATCAAGTCTTATTTAAATAATTTAAGCAAATATTCCCCAATTAAAATTCGATTTATATATATCAGCCTTCTTACCTTCCTACTATAAGAAGCTCTGTTTCGGAGGCCCCCTTCCTGATTCTTCTCCAGATATCCATAGTGAAGATGGTTGAGCTGCTGTTGAAGATTGAAGTTAGAGAACTCATCAAGGCAGCCAGCATCACTGAAATCATGAGACCTCGAGCACCTAGCAACGCAAAAAATATCTTAAATAAATTTTATTTATTCTAATCTTCATGTTCGTAGCTTGATTAATTTCTTTCTTGCAAAGAAAGACCCGGTTTATTAAAAATGCTGACATTTGTCAAATAAATATCTGAATTCTCTACGTTTTAATACAAATGAATTAATCCTATTCAATAAATTGAAAAAATAAAAAATCCAGCATATTTTTAAAAAAATTAACCCTTTTATCTCTTTTTTCAAAAATTTAGTTTTGTCCTATGTAGAAATTTTCGTTATTTGTTATTATTTAGGCAATTATTTATGATTAGGCAATTGCGAGTCTAACTTATGACATTAAGTAAACTGAACACTTTTATTCACCTGCAGGCATAAGATCCAAGACCAATTTAGGATAAGCAATGTTTGTACAGCCCAATTCACTGCCACAGATTTCTTTACATTTGACAGGATTAGAGCATGCAACTTCATCTACAGAAAAAAAAAAGAAATGATAGCATTTTATTTATGAATTTACCTAATATAAATGGTACTTTAGTACCCAGCGTGGATATAAAGTGCCTGGGGCTCAGAATTTGTGATATTTTTTAATAAATCTGGTTCATTAAAAAAAAGGTCTGAATATTTTCTAATATATTTAGTTTTTTCCGTACTAACAATAATAAAATAAGTTATTTAATTAAATAAACACAAGTGTATAATCGGCTATTTATGCAAAATATGAACTGCATCCTTGAATTTTATTTTAAGAGATTAAAAATGTTCAAACAAAAGTGAACAACTTTAGAGTGCATATTTTAGGGTTATAGGTTATATGAGGAAAAAATTATAAATACCCTTTAAAAAATAATTTCACACTTTAATATTTCCATAAAGGGTTTAAAGTTTCGGAAAAAGACTTAATTTTTGTAAGATGATTTAGACTCAAAATAGAATTACTTATCTGCAATATAATAACCAAAAACAGATGCTTATTGATTAATCTAACCAGAGCTCTCGCTCTCCCCGCACCGTTTAATCAGTCCGATCCAAGCTGTTTTCCGTCTTTCATTTTATCGTGCACAATAATTTCGACTGTAGGTTTTTTAAAATATTAATCACTAAGGAAGCTGTTAAATGTGTCGAATGTGTGTTTTCTCTTGAAACTATTTAGTAGGTGTCTTCTCATTCGCAATAAAAATTAAAAAAAGTACTGAAATACCCGCTTTTCGTTAATTAGAATTACTTTGACTTTTTACCAAAAAAAAAAGTTCAAATACCTTAACTTCATTTCTCTTTTGGCAGTACTTAACATAAAGATAAATTTTTTATTTTATTTTCCCCATCACTACGCATATATTCTTGAGAGCATCTTCTTAGAACAGGTAAGTTTTGAAATTATGGGGGGGGGGATTTCGATTAACCCTTATGTAACATTCAATGTTTACTTGTAGTAGATAATTTTTCTCTATAAATTAAGGGGAAATTGTTGAAAATTTTTTAGTAGAGGAAGTCCCGTATTTATTTTAACGTAATAAAATTTAATTAAAATATCTTTTTGTGTGTGTGTGTTTTTAAACGCAGAAGGTAACTTAATATGCGAAACTTACGTAGATTTCCTCACAGGATATCAATATGAAAAACATTAAAGAGAGAAAAAGGAAAAAATAATAAGTAATTTTGCCTTTCATCTGTTTTTACACTGAATAATATTGAAATACTTGATTAGGTTGCGAAATTATTTTGTTGAATATTTCTCAGAAATATCAGAAGTGTTTACAATTCATAAAAATGTAAGAATAATAAATCATTAAAGTGTTTTGAATTAGAGAAAAATAATATAATTATGTTCGTAAATGAAAAAAAAAACCTCCATGGGAAGAGTGGAAAACAATTTCGGTGTTCAGTGAAAGTTAACAATGACACTAAAAAAACCTTTGAATTTGTGTTTATGAATGCATTTGTTCAAGATAGGTTTACATCTTCAGACTTTTAAGAAATAGCTGCTAAAAATAGATTTTCTTATGAAGATTCTTAGAAATTGATAAATGTAAGGAATGGGAAAGTGTATATAAATGTAATTTCCATTTCAAAATTTTCTGTTTTCTCTTTTTAGTTAGAACTGTTTAATTATATTGATACCCATGTTGTTCTCCCTCAAAATTGGGGGTGAACCGAGCAAAATCGTACTGTCACCTGCATGGTGCTCAAAGTTAATGTTAACCACAGACGTAAAAATCTAGCAGCCGCGATGAATTGCATGGACCTTGATGTGATGTTACTCTCGATCAGGTGGCTTAATAAGAGCAATTATAATGATAATTTATAACAAAGAAATAGCAATAATTAATTTTTAGATTTACAGCAATTCTTTGAAAAATGTTACACATGTCTCTGCGTGTACCTATTTCTCTCTTTAAAAGATTATTTTATGTGATACCAAGATTTTTGCTTTATTTACATAAATGTTTACTTAAAAACTATACTAATACATGTTTATTAATTCATTGAGAATTTCCAATGTGTAAATTATAAAAAATTTTGTTGCACGTGCATTTTGAAATGAATTATATTTCATTTTAATTGAATAATTATTTCACATTTAGAATTTTAACACAATTTTTACATAAATTTCTTTCATAATTTTTTTTAGAAAATTATTTTATGATGAAATAAATGTCATTTGTTTCTACACACTTTATTGTATTACATTCTCATCAGTAAACAACAAAAGAAAAAAAATTCCATCATTTTGTTTTAAATTGCGAAAATCCGTTTTCAATTTAAATTCAAATAGTAGCTAATAAAACTCTTTATTAATCCTTTTGATTTATATTTTTTAAACATACTGATGGAAAATTGCAAAATTAATAAGATTAAGTTTGAAAAAAAAATTAAAAAATCCTAAATACGAAAATTTTTTAATTGAATATTTAAAAATTTTTTTACTTAAACCTATATATGCTTTATGTGAACATAGCATCATTATTATTACCACAGAGTTTCAAACCAAAGCATTTATGGAAGATCCTTTGACTTACTAATAGTATAACATGCAAGTTCATAGTGGTGTACAAATAATTAAGGCAGTGCTTCTCAAATTTTAAATATTTGCGGACCCAAATTTTCATCATAAATTTTTTCGAGTCCCTCTCCATACAATAACAGTGTATTGAATTCAATAATAATGTACTTTGAAGCTAAAGCTGCAATACGATTTTAATTATAAACCTTACAAATTATCAAGAAAAGTATTAAATTTTGTATATAATGTTGTATATCACAAGCCAATTTGAGTCACTAGTAATTATTAATCTTGTTGTTAACTTTGTATTGATAATTTAATTATCAAATATCTTGTGCAGTACTGATGTACTTATATCAGTATAATACAATATCAGTATAAATGTGAATTTTATTTTTATTATCTCAGAATGTATTTTGTGTGTGTGTGTTGCTCCCTTTCAGTAAATTTGTAATTTTTTAAACCTTTTATTTTAGACTTTTTGATATGCTCGTGACCCCTTCGTAGAGTTATCACGCCTGCATCCCCTAGAGGGGCGCACTCCACAGTTTGAGAAATGCTCCATTAAGGCAACTAAATCATCACTGAGCTCCATTTGGCTGGAGGGCACATTATTAAGAGTCTTAATATTGACAAGGGACATAAAACCTTTCTGATCAGCCTCTTAGTAATTTGGCACAAATCTCACCCAACCATCTTTTAAACCTGCACGAAACTTGATAGACAAAACTTAACCAATAAACTTCATTTCTTTCATAATTTCTTTAAATTTTTTAAATACATGGACTTTTTGACCATGTTAAATACATCACAATACCATATAACGGTATATCTCTGAACTGACTTCCTTATACAAATGAGATTTTTCTCATCACTTATCCTTTATATCTAGATCAATTATTCTACTGTTGACATGTAACCCTAGATAAAAATATTAATGTTTGCCATACTTACTAGGGTAAAGAATTCTCGCTGCCATTCCAGGCAAAACAAAAAGAAAAAGTGGAAGAAGTTTGAGGTATCCCGCCAATATGCAACCTCCTTTCGCATGAGACAGGTCTTTGGCAGATAAAGCTCTTTGAACGATGACCTAAAAAAAAAACAAGTTATCGACGTTAGGATTTCATTAGAATACATAGTATAACGCGTACTTTTAACACAGAAAATAAGACTGAAATTTGTGGGTGTGTGGACATAAAAATGATTGCTTTAAAAATAAAAAGATGAGCATTAAAAAATTAGATAGTAATTTTTATTTAATTACTATCTAATTTGTATGTAAGTAATATTTATTTAAAGAATGACATAAATACTTCATGAACTTTCATTGTTCGTTAAAAGGGAAATTCGTCTTATTCATCTTCCGTTATATCTTCAGGCACGTCATCGAATTCTGTTTCATCTTCACCTCCACTCCGACATTTACTCTGATCCATCAATAAATAATAATCTTCAGTTCTATTTTATTGTTAGTTATACTACGTTTTTTTTAAATGTATGCTGAATTATGCCTGGTTTAATTTAATTCCACGTTTTTATTATCCATTCACCCACTGCTTCTAGACTGGCAAGACGCCTTCTGCATCCTTTTGTATGTTTTTCACCTTTTAACATCTTGATATTCTGTAACATCTCTTTTTTTGTTGTTGCTATTTAGGGTTTATTTCAGAAGTATGCCATTGATCAAAAGTCTAGAGTAATAAAGTCTAGAGTAATAAAGTCTAGAGTAGTACCTCTAATGAATGACTTCCAAAAATAAGAGCATTGCGCATGTGCACTTCAGGTTTCTTCACAAGAAAGAGGATGCGCGTTATGCGATGAATATGCCTAAAACACATTTTAAAAATGCAATTTATAGGTGTGCGTTATATACCGGAATGTTTGGTAATTCAAGCGATGATTTGAGTAAATAAGAAATTAATACTGCAGGTGCATAGATAAATGTATTAAGCATTTTTTTAACTTGCGCGTGTGTATTGAATAATATATTTTAATTGTATTTATTCGAAAATATATATATATAAAGAGAGAGAGAGCATTTTTAATTACTATTCTTGCGATTAATCACGTAAAAATTCTTATAGGAACATTTTTTCCTTAGTTCTAAGTAAATTAATTTTTATCTATATATATATAAAGGAGAAAAGCGACTCACTGACTGACTGACTGACTGACTGACTGACTGACTAATCACGAAATCTCTAGAACTATTCAACCTACAGACTTGAAATTTAGTAGACATGTTCCTTTCATAGAGTAGACATCAGCTAAGAAAGGATTTTCCGAAATTCGAAACGCAAGGGGCGTTACGGGGGGTTAAAGGCTTTAATAATAATTGTTCCCATGTTTAAACTACTTGATGTACAATCTTGAAATTGGGTAAGCGGATTCCTTTCAGAGAGTAGAGATCCGCTACAAAATGAGTTTGCTGAAAAGCGACCCCCAAGTGGCGTTGCAGGGGCTTAGGGGGCGTTATAGATAATTATTTCCATTTTAAAACTATTTGACGCACTGTCTTTAAATTCGATATATATATAGATTCCTTTCGTAGAATAATGATCAGTTACAAAACGGGTTTTGTGAAAACAGAATTCTAAGTGACGTTGCGGGGGATTAAGGGGCGTAATAGATAAATATATCCGTTTTTAAACTACTTCACCTACCTGCTTGAAAATTGGTAGGCAAGTTTCTTTCCTGGAGTAAATATCCGCTACAAAATGGGTTTTGGGAAAATTGACCCCCAAGGGGTGTTGCGGGGGCGGGGGTTTAAGGGGCGTTATAAATTCCTATTTTTAAGTTATTAGACGTACAGTCTTGAAACTTAGTAAGCAGATTCCTCTCATAAGGTAGAGATACGCTAAAAATGGGTTTCGTGAAAATTGCCCCAAGTGGCGTTCAGGGGACTTAAGGGGCGTTATAGATAATTATTTCCATTTTTAAACTATTAGACGCACAGTCTTTATATTTTATAAAGAGATTTCTTTCATAGAGTAGAGATCAGCTATAAGAAGGTTTTGTGAAAACAGACCTCTAAGTGGCGTTGCAGGGGAATAAGTGGCGTAAGAGATAAATATTTTCGTTTTTAAACTATTTGACCTACCTGCTTGAAAATTGGTAGGAATGTTTCTTTCATGGAGTAAATATCCGCTACAAAACGGGTTTGGAGAAAATTGACCCCCAAGGGTGTTGTGGGGGGTTAAGGGCAGATATAAATAATTATTTCTTTTTTTAAACTATTAGACTCACAGTCTTGAAATTTGGTTAGCAGATTCCTCTCATAGGATAGAAATACACTGCAAAATGTGTTTTGGGAAAATCGACCCCTAGGTGGTGTTGCGGGGGTTCAAGGGGCGTTATTGATAATTTTTTTGCATTTTTAATTAATTGCACGCACAGTCTTCAAATTTTGCTAAGCAGATTCCTTTCATAGAGTGCAATTCCCCTACAAAATGGGTTTTGTGAAAACAGACCCAGAAGTGGCGTTGCGGTGGCTCAAGTGGCGTTATAGACAATTACACCCATTTTTAAACTGTTAGACGTACAGTCTTGAAATTTGATAAGCAGATTCCTTTCGTAAAGTAGAGAACCGCTACAAAATGGGTTTCGCGAATATCAACTACCAAGTTTAATTTCGGGAGATTAAGAGGCGTAATCGATAAATATTTCCATTTTTAAACTACTTGATCATCCTGCTTGAAAATTGGTAGGCATGTTATTTCATGAAATAGAGTTCCTCTAACAAAGAGTAAAATGAAAATTGACCCCAAAGATGTTTGCGAGGGGTCAACAGGAGTTACAGAAAAAAATTCCTGTTTTTAATTGTTAGACCCATATACTTGAAATTTGTTAAGCAGGTTTCTTTTGTTTAATAAGGATCCACTAAGAATAAATTTTAAGCAAATCAAGTTCTGGGGGGTTGCAGGGGGTTACTGGGACGTATTGACAAAAAAAATTTCTTTTTTCGAGCTACAAGGACTATAATAATGAAATTTGGTTTGCATTTTTCTTTTGTTGAATTGAAATCCGCTAAGAGCGGTTATTTTGGAAAACGGCTCTCAACGGGATTACGGGGATATTTATAGTAAAACTTTTGCTTTTTTCTGTTAGATTTAGACTTGAAATTTGGCTTGCATGTTCAATTTACGGAGTAGAGATCTACCGAAAATTGGTTTTGCGGGAATCCACTTGGTTTTTGGGTTACGAAAGAGCAAACATCATTCTATGCTTCAATTTTAGAGATTTTTAGAAAATACAAATTAGATGAGTTCTGCCCTTTTTTTTTATCAACAGGTGACAGTTACAGGTATAAGTATATTTTTCAATTCAATCGAATTCTTAATGCTAGGACTTAGATATCAATAATTTATACATATATATAAGCAGTAAAAATTTATAAAACATCATGAAATACCAGCGAAGCGGGCGGGTAACAGCTAGTATACTTTATAATTACTTATCATTTAAGCACATTTCATTATTTTATATTTTTAATTTTGATTTTGTAGTTATAACACTAAATTGTATTATTTTCCGTATTATTGCGTGATAGTTTCTTTTAAATTTTGATTATATTTGGTCTCTCGTATTTATCTTTTTGTTTCCTTTGTTTTTAAATTGTTTGAATAACTTTTTAAAATTAATACTGAACTAAAATTAGCTTCAGTGAAACAATTTATTTGTTGGGTTTTTTTTCTCAGGAAATTGCTGCTTAGAAAAGTAAGAGAATGTTTGTGAAAACAATGAACTTTTTTTTTTATCATGCCGTGTTTTCCAGTCAGATGCCCATATTCCAATAAATACAAAGTCTGAATGCCCTTTAAAAATACTTACTATTTTTCCATAAAGTTCATTTTTCTAAATTAAAATTAAATTGCGTGTTTTTAAAACATGTGAGGTGAAACTAAATTTGATAATTTTTAAAATTCTGCAATCATTGCCCCTGTTAAAGATGATGAAATCTCTATAATTATTTATGTTTTTTTAATAACAATGTATATATTATGTTACTTAAATAAGTATCAGAAAGCTTCTTCCATGTTTTTTATACTTCGTAAAAGAACAAAGAAAAATTAATTACATTCCTTTTATGACTCCAAATAAAAATCCTTATCATAAATTTTATTTGTTCACTTCAAGTCTTATATAAATATACCAAAGATTTGTCTACATCAGTTACTAAATTTGAATATTTTCTGATACTATAAATATATCACAGGAAAAATAAATCATTAAAAAAAAAAGATTAACTGTAAAAGCTTTTTTGTTGCAAATTTACTCTTTAAGCAGAAAAAATTGTCTGCGCTTATTGTGAAAATTCGGTGACGTGAGTGAGTGAATATTAACGTCTCACTATTCAGCTACTCGAGGGCTTTTTTGCGACGGACTTCGTAATTTTGAACCATAATTAGGGTGATAGAAGGAATACCAGGTGTTTTTTTAAAAAACCTGTTACATTTTTTTAATGATTTTTGTCCTTATTTCAATTCTTACTATTAGCTCACACTCTCTCTCTGTATATATACTTGTATATCTTGTTCAAATTTTCAGTCGTTAATAAAATTCTTTCTATTCATCCAATCAAGTTCATATAACTTTTTTAAAACTTGTAGTGGATAACACTTGATGTTAATATAATTTTTTCAAATATTAATTCATTAATTACAGGTTAATTAATTAATTTAAATTAATTACCGGTTTTCGACGCCAACTTAGAGTTATCTCCATTGTCGTAACAATGTAACTGTTAAAACAATGACAAAAGTTGGCGTCGAAAACCAGTTTTTCAGCCAAACCCGGTGTGCATTGTTACAACAATGCAAACAAATCGTGCTCTTTTTTCAATTCTTACTATTAGTTCACTATTTCTCTCTTTATATATATATCTTGTTCAAATTTTCAATCGTTAATAAAATACTTTCTATTCATCGATTCAAAGTAGGAATTGACTTAAAAAATATTTTTAACATTACTTTTTTTTTATTGGTAGAATAACTGCATGTTGTAATGCGATAGTGATAAAATAAAGATAATTAAAAAAATTGCATATATTTTGTAAAAGTTATATTTTAAGATGATTATATTTAGTATAGTGAAAATACTAATAAATACACATAAAATGTGGCAATGCTTAAAAGAAATAAAGATATTAATTAAAAAGAAATAAGAAAATGCTATCAACTCAAATATTATTATTTCTCAAATGGGATCTTCAAGTGTTTTAAGTCTGTGGTGCATAAAATATTATTTAATATAATTATTTTTTCAAGGCCACAAAAAAAACTAATTTGTGAAATTAGAATCGGATATTTTTAAAGATTTCAAATAACAAGGTGAGGTGGTTTTTTTACGTATTATTTTCTGTCTTTTGCTAAAATTTAAAAAAGCATTTTTCATGTGAGAATCGTAGCCATTAACAAGTATATATTCTATAGAACATTTTTTATGTATTTGCAAAAAATAGTTTTCTTAAAAAAATTTATAATCTCGTTCATCACTTTTTATTTAGAGAGAGGCAAAAAAGAACATGAACCTTTGGTAGCAGGCAAAAAAAAAAAAAAAAAAAAGAACATGAACCATGTTTTTAATAAGATTTATGATTATTGAATTGTCTTGAGAACTTTTCGGAGAACCAAGAAGAACTTTTCGATGAACTTTTTCTTGAGAACTTCTAGAAGTAACTTTTCGAAGCTAAGTTCATTTAGAAATCTGCCGAAAAATATAAAAATATGGACTTTGTCACTAGTTCTCTTTAAGTTAGTTGAATCTAGAACTCTTTCAAGAAAATTTTTACAACAAAAGGCATAAACAGAATAAATTAATGTTGCAATGTTAAAATCAGGCATTTTCTATGATTTAGAACGTGTTCATTTTTGTTTTAACTTTTATAAATGAGGTTTGCGTCTCATAAACTTAATCTTGATTCACACTTTCGGAAAATAAAAAACTCACGTACCTGGTCAGAACACCAGTACCAGACTGCGCTAATCGTTAATCCAAAAATCATTCCGGTTCCTGGCAACTGAGGATCAGTGGGAGAACGAAGCAGACTCATGTAATTCTTAGGAACAGCGCTGCAGGATTCATTGTTAGAACTGAAGCCGATGTAGCTGTCGTTCACGGAGATTTCACCAAATCCTTTCACTAAATCAGAATATCCTCCCACCTTGGCAATACCTAGTTATCAAAACAATTAAATCACATATATTGAATTTATCTCTCATATTGTAAAAAAAAAACATTATTTTTAAAGGATTGGGAAGTTATTTTAAGGGTACAAATACGATTCAATTGACAAAAATCGGTCAAACAATCAAATCTATTTTTTTAAACCTAAATTATTCTTTATATAGTTTTCTATAACCTCACAAAATTTGAAAGCTCTAAACTTAAGAAACGCAGAATTATAATAGCTTTTACATTCGTTTTTATTCGCATCCCTATGGGAAATCAAAATTTAAAACTGACTTATCTCAGAAAGATAAAATAACTAGTTTGTCTTCATTTAAAGTACTAGGGCTTTATTTCTATTGTGCCTAATGCTTTGAATTTTTTCTTACCTATTGCTAATGGTACATGGACCAAAATTTGGTATGCATTGTTGAATCAAAGCAATACTTATTTTTTTTACAAATAATTGAACTCAGAATTTATACATTTCATAAGGAATTTTTAATAAGCATTCATAACAAGAAGTATTGTACGAATACCAATCATGTTATCGCAAAACTCATATCAAATTTTGTTATACATAGTTTGACTTACTTGTAAATGAAATTTCATGCATGTACTTAAATCTTTGTAGGAGGAGTAGCATTTTAAAATCCCTTCATAAATTTTAAGTTTTTTCTTTAAAAAATCAAATGGCTAGCTTTTCATGAAATTTTGAGCACAAAATCTGTTTTACATAGTATACATACATAGGAGGCAATAAAAAAAAAATTTAAAAATCCTTTAATTAAAAATATTTGCGTAAATCGTACGATGTCCCCTTTAAACATTTTTTCCCCCCAAAAATTATACAAAAAAAAAAAAAAAAAAAAAAAAAAAAAAAAAATTAGAAATTTTTTAAATATTTTTTGTAGAATCTCAATTTTTGCATTACATTTACAGGAGCTTATACAAGTTAAATATGCCTAGGCTCAAAGCCCATCCATAACAATGGATGAATATTTATTAAATGAGAGATGTCAGCTCGGAAATCTTCTTTAAAATTGGCCATGGTTCTAAAATTAAGACGTCGTTTTCAATAGCCCGCATTTAATTCAGTAAGCGCCCCCCCCCCCCCAATGCGAAGTTATTTAACAATCAATCCACTAATAATACCAGTTGTAGCAATAAGTCGCCTGATCCAAAGCAAAATGTCTCGAAAGGAGATAAGCCACAGCAGCTTAATGGTCATGGTCGCGAGCTCGTGGGGCCGAGGTAGCCTAGTGGTCAAAGGATCGGATTGTGCCTGGTGGGTCACGAGTTCGAGCCCAGTACCACTAAAGACCCTCCGTATAGGGGAGCGATCTACGTTAAATGTGTCGAGAGTTCAAACGTCCTCCCGTTGATGTGGTAGTTAGGAGAGGGGGTGCCAGCTCGGTGTCGTCCTCGTCACTTGACCATGGTTCAAAATTATGAGGTCCGTCACCAAAAGCCTTCGTGTAGCTGAACAGTGCGACGTTAATATTCATTTGTTCACTCACTCACGAGCTCGTGGCCGAAAAAGATTAATATTGAATGTATTAAATATTGGAAATGTTAAGAAAAAAAATTTATATGAAAGATATCTTACTTAAAACGGACAAGGCTAAAGCACCAACAAGCATAAGAATAGTTTGTGCGAAATCAGTCCACATCACGGCACTGAGTCCACCTAAAAACATTCCAAAAATACTCCTTAATTGTAAATTTTACGTAAAAAGAAACAGAACAATATATAATTTGTATCTACTCGACGACAATAAACAATATATGTATGTATGTAAGGAAATTTTACCAACCTGCTATTGTGAAAAGTGCAGCAATTGCAAGAAGTGAGAGTACAGATCCATACAAATCCAGTTTGACCGATTGATTGATAAATATAGCTCCAGCATATAAATCGGCCTAAGAATCAAAATAAATTGAAGAAAGTTACTTTTGAAATATAATAAAAATGGGAATTTAGGTAAACCAAATACGTTGTGTTGCCATATTTAGAACCATTTCATTTTCTTAACTGCTTAGTAGAATTCGTAATGACTTACGGAGATTTTTGTGAAGACATACAAGAGTAAAGCTAATACAGATAAATAAATTCGAATTCTTTGTCCACCGAACCGTTTCCTCAAGTATTCCGGCATTGTGTAAACCTAAGGGAAATAAAATTAAACAATTTTTACTTCAATCGAGTTTATCTGTTGCGTAGACCAAATTTTCTTACAAACATTTATTATTTATAATAAAAATTCTAAAATTATACTCACCCCAGAAGCCATATATACAGGGACAAAAAACCATCCGAGAATTAAAACCACAAACATAGCCTAAGCAAAAAAAATTATAATTAATATCAATAAAAAGTAATGCCTTTATTTTTTTTGTATAGTGTATTAAATACTTTAAAGAGAAAAAATATTCATTATGAGAAAAGTATATAGAGAATATAATTTTAACATTCAGAGACTTGCATTTCTTTCTTTATTTTTTTTAGCTTTTTAAAATCATACGGTGCATTGATACTGGAGGTGTGATAAAAGGAATTATACGTTTGTTTTCCAATATAACATAAAAAATCTCCTTAAATAAAGTAATTCAGATCAAACTTTAATTTATACTAAAAAAAAGTTAGTTTCAAAATATTATTTCATCAGTGTGTTTGCAGTTGCTTTAGAGAAAGCTAACGATTTAAAATAAAACTTTCAAAATTTTTCTCTCATCTCTCTCTCTCTTTCTCTCAGAGGTTCTTTTACTTTAAATATAATATTTTTCCAGCTATTAAAGTTGCATTTAATGAATATCTGAATAATACTGTAATAAACATACCATAAATGAAAAAATGAATTTTACATAACGTATGTAAGATAAATTTTCTGTTTAGTTTTAATAAAATATTAAATTTATAAAGGTAATTTTAAAATGACTCTAGTCAATTAAATTTTAAAGAAAGGATATGTTGAATATATATACGTGTACGTGTGTTTTATTAAAATGGATTTTAAACTTTTAGATTAGTTATTTTGTTAATACTTTAATACATTTTCTTTAGTGTCGTTTTTTAAGTACATTAAGAGCGTTACCCCCAAAAACAAACCCCTTACATTTTCTTGTATTAAAATATTTAACCTTTAATAAAAATATTTTTAAATTATTTCATTAAAAAAACAAAAAATTAGTTTTTTAAAAGATTTTTCTTAAATTTTTTGCCTTTGTTCATTTTAAGTGAAAGGGAAAGTGTTTTTATCAAATGTTACGTTTTTTGCTTCGATATAATCTAATCTCATTTTATGCCCTATTGAAATCTCGTTAAAAATAAAGTTTTAGGAAATATGTTTATCTTATTTCATGAAATCTTATCTTAGGTTCAATTCAGGAAAATATAAAAATGTACACAGTAGTTTCACATCTTATTTAGATTATTTCCCTCTTGAAACAATGTGAGAAAACTAAAAATTTTATCAGGCATATAATTCTAAAAAGGATATAAAGTGAAAAGAATGGGAACAACTTAGTTTTTTCGCATTGCAAATTTCTTTATGTAGTTTCTATTTATACAATAAATCTGAATGTAGCAACCAAACTTAATCTGAGTAAAATTTAAAAAAAATCATTCATTTAAAATCATTCTGAAGAAAATCCAATTCAAATGTTTAATAATTTCTTGGTAAAGAGTCATGACTATTGATTTATCAAACCTATTTCAAGAATAGCATATTTATTAGGAGTACAAAGTTTACAGACCAATGGAAGCTGTGATATAAATATGTTTTAAATACTTACGTTGAGTTCGAAACCAGCAATTCCGATTCCAGAACTTGCTCCTGATCCAGTTAAACCAATAAAATGGCCACTCCCTATATTGCTGGCAAATAAAGAAGCCCCTACCTGAAAAAATATTTTAATATTAAATGAAAAATAATGTTTGTACTTTATTATGTGCACATTTAATTTATTAGAAAGTATAATTCTGTAATCGGTGTAATTCTTTTGATTTTAAGAGTCACTTTTCAAGATAGGTATTGTTATAAAGATTCAGTAAAAACAATAACTTAAAATAAATTACTGATTTTTTTTTTCATTTTTAGACTAACCTACGTACACTTTTTCCTCTTTTTATATAGCAAGTTTAAAGTAATGGAAACTTCAGGTAGTTTGAATATCTTTTTTAAACAAATATCGTTACTTCGTTATTTACGAAACCCTTAATAATATTTATTAATAAATAAATTTACGTTAAAAATAACTAAAACACAAAAACGATTTCAACTTTTGCAATTTCTAAAACATAAGCAATCTTTTTTTTCTCCATTTGTCATTATTCAAAATGTTTTCATACTGGAAATTTACTTTATTTCGCTGGTAATTCTGTTTTATTGTTATTCCATTTTTGTGTTTAAAATGTTTTTTCGATATAGTTTTATGATTTTTATTGAATTAGATTTCGCACTCGAAAAATGAGCTAAATAATTTACACTGCATTCCACTTTACAAAGTAATTGATGAATCTTGGTTTTTTTTTCAGAAAAATTATTGAATAATTGTTTTATTATTATTAAAATGTAATTATTAGTGCTATTACATTCATTAATATTGTTTTCAGAATACTTTCGAGACTGAAATTCTCAAATTCAATTACAATTTTCTCATCTTTTTGAAAAAGTCAATTTGAGTTAAAAACGTATTGTTAAGTTGTTGATCATCTTTCAAATTCAGATAAGCTCCCCAGAAACAGTAAGCATTTTCTTTCAGAATAAATAATAATTTGTTCTGGATCGTTTCGGCATTTGCAGTAGATTTTCCTTCTAACAGGAATACTTCCCAAATTCGTAAGAATTCAAAATAGTAACAGAAATCACAATTTTACATAAGAAAATGAAACGCAAGTACGTTGTCAAATGTTTGACTCTAATGTCGCTTCTTTGAAAAAATCATGTAGCAGTTTCTAAAGTTTTCTAATCAAATAATCACCCTAAGACTTTCTGGACTTTTGTATAGACGTTTATTATTGTCAACAAATTTGTGAAAAAAGTTTTGTCTCTAAGGTCGCTTCTTCTGTTTTCTAGCAATTATCGAAAGAGAAATTTCCCTTGGGCAATAAAAACATTTCTTTTATTACAATCGTTTGGTGTTGTTTTAATTCAGTTTAGAATCTTTTTCTATTTTTTTCGTTAACAATAAATAGTACTTTGAATTTGAAAATGTTTATTTCAAAAATAGCCTACTCTAAAATACACAGATATGTTCATATTTGTATTTATTTAGTCATTAAAAAATTATCCCCCCCCCCACTTTCCTCAAGCCTATTCAATTTTTCACGTAACAATTAGCAGAAAAAAATGGTAAAAAAAATCTTTCATTCAATTCTGTAAAAAAATTGGTTACAATTAAACTTGGGTTTCTTGAAGCGTTTTAACTATATAAAAGTGTTTTCATAAGAGGGGTTTCTATTGCCGAGAGAAAAAATATTTTTTTTTCTTTTTGTTGTTCTAAATTCCTTTATTCCCCTTCACTCTTTTTTTATAACATTCACAAGAGCAGAAATTTCAAAAGTGGAATTTTCCACGAAGAAAAATCGCATTATTCTACGTATTAATTCTGTATAATGGAATGGAAATCAGAACGGTCTTCTTATATTTTTTGTAATGGCTTGAGAGAATACAAGAAATCATCTACTTGCTTTATCAGTTTCAATTAAATGAAATAATTCTGATTCAAATATTATCTAATTCTTTTTTAGGTGCTTTTAATTACTAACTAAAGATTATATTCGAAAAAAGTCTAAATAAAAGTAGACCTGAAATTAACAGTAGGTCTTTTTTTGTTTAAAAATCTGTAGTCTATGTTATAAGACTATATGATGTTTCTGTAAACATAAGTTACTCTGACGGCTTTAAAAGTTCAGTTAAGAACAAGCATTATATTGATTTCATAATCATTTTGTCTGAATTGCAAAATATTAAAAATTCGATACATGACGAAACATTTATGATGCAATTGTATAATCAGTCCATTTTAATGCAGACGAGACAATTCAAGTTTTAATATTATTTTCATATATTCAACTGAGTATTTTACATCTGTAGAGATTTAATTCGTTTTCCCAATCAGTTTTCCTTTCAGCGTAGTTTTGAATTACAACACGAAATAAAAATTGTATACATTCCTCATTATTGTCTAATCATGAAAGGTACTTTCATTTTCTATTTATTTAGTGCAGCTGAGAACACCCCAAAAGAAATTCCATCATACCAACTTCGGCTTTTCCGCTTGAAGAAAAATTCCAGGCATATTGTGTTATCAGCGGAATATTTCATTCAAATATTCCAAAGGTTAGATAGTGATCTAAGAACGTGTTGAAAAAATAATTTCTGAAACACTGAGTTGTTTAAAAAATGGCAAAAGTTAAATTATCATTTCTAATATATATTATAGACCTTATAGAGAATACATTTAACGAGTACAATTAAAATATTAAAATAAATTAAGCACATAACTTTTTTAAAAATATAAATAATTCTCCTTTTAAAAATGAGCTCAGAAAGTTACTAATATACCTATTCTGTAAATATTAAAAAAGCTTTAAAGTGTCTTATATAAAGTTAACGAATAAAAAGTGGTTTTCAATATCCTTATTAATGAAAGTTAAGACAAACTTATACCAAATGTTTCTTAAATTTTATTTCTTTCATGGTCTACATGCAAAATCAGTCAACTGTGTTAGTTTATCTTTTCAAATACAGATTAAATATTTTCTGTAAGAAATGTTATAGTTTGAAAAAAGTAAATATATTGAAAAAATCCATATTTTATAATTGTTCTGTTACATTTACAGACATGATAAAGTTGTAAGTAAAAACAGAGAAGTTTTAAAACCAAAATAAAGGAAAATATAAAAATAATAGCGAGAAACAAATATTTCAGCAGAATATACAGCAAAACATCTTGTGAAATCTGAATTTCAATAAAAATTGGGATGTTTTGAAAAAATGATTTCGTAATTCTGTCAATCAAACGTATTAAATAGAGAACACATTACCCTTTTTTCTCATTCGTCTTATTACAATTTTCCAGAATTTTTGCAATAAAAGGCTTTTAACACTAAAAGTTTTCAGGGTGTTTTTCATATCGTAAAAGAGAAAAATATTTTGATGCAAACGTAATTAATCGGCAAACGATTGTTTCTTTTCGAAGAATTTAAGTAATTTTTCGGAAAAGAATCTTTTCTATTGTATAAGCAAAATCAAATAAACTTTTTTAATTGACAATGTTCAAAGTGCTTATTGCTTTTTTTGTGATGTGCATAGATAGTTCTTATTACGTCTTTATATTCTAAATTATGTTATTTCAATTATTTTCTTATTGTTAAAGTTATTGATTGATAGTTAAGGACGTATTCTGAAAGAATACGATTTCGTTTAACGCGAAAGCTGTTGGTTACGAAATTCGTAATTTTGAGAGCTATGGTTATTTCTGAACAGCATCTCAACGGTTAAATCTGAGGACGACATCTGAAGTGGTATCTCATCTCTAATATTTTTTATTTAAAAACTAGTTATACATTTTAAAAGTTACGCTAAGCCTCGTATAAATATTGAAATGCATTACTAGCACCAAAAAAATTTGGGACCGATTGACAAGGCTCAATACTTCAATTCCTGCGAAAGATTCAAACAATATGCAAGTTAAAATTAATGTAAATCAACATGAGATATGTTCAAAAAATTTTCTTATTCTTAAAAAATACTCGCAGTTGGATACAACAATCCAGCAGATTTCAAGAAGATTCTTTGAATTGTTCATTTTCAAAACTGTTCGTTTCATTGTTTGTTAGCTGGCAACCGATAATTTGCATAAACTGGAAATTTTCGCACATGCGCATTAGAATTGCCTATACGCATCAAATCAAGCCAATATAGCTTCATCTAAGCAAGAAAGATTATGGATAGATTTTTTTAACATACTTTGTATTTGGTGATGAACATTTCAAAAAATGGAGATCTGTATATATATTAGTTACTTATTATAATGACTTCGTCCCATGTTCTTCCGTAGAATTGATTTAATTGAATTTTATTATTCATTTTATAGGCACTTTGAATTTCTACATCGCAGTTTAATTGTTTTTTTTTAAATCTAATATGTCTTTAATCAATTTTGTGAAAGATATCATTATAATATTTTGCCCCTATCTCCTGAGTTAAAATCACGTAATGGAATTTAATGTATTTGTTCTATTTCAAAGTACACAATGAAAGGAGCGAAAGGTTAGCAGTTATCTAAAAAATTCTGTGAAATAAACAAAATTGAGAGAGCCCGGTTTTAGTATCAATCGCATAAAGTTAAGAGTTGACATACTTACCGGTATCCAATGCATACTGCGACTAGCCAGAAAATATCCACTGACGCTATCTCTTTTGCTACGAAATGAAGACTAGAAATAGAAAGAAAAAAATACCTATAAGTAAACATATTTTTATACTAATCCTTTTAATGACTACTGACATTTCAACAATATTTTACACCATTAAATTAATTAATGAAATTTGCTGTCTATATGAGTGGAATCTATAAATAGTTCCTTTGACTGTCTCCTTAATCTGTTCCCTACAGATTAAGGAGAATTCTTAAATTAGCTTAAATTCTGAATTTAAACCATTATACTTACCTTAGATATCCTTTTTTGCTAATGATTAAGACATTCTTGTATTTCTAACTATTGACCTGTTACTTCCTGACCTTAACTTAATTACCCGATAACTTCCTGTTTTCTCTTAATTTGTTTCTGTACTTCAAGGAGATATACCACTCCTACATTTTTCACGATCTGTTTAGACGTATTAATGTAAAAATTGGCTATATATACACATATGTATGCAATTAAGAAGTTCAATGCTATCCCTTAACGACCACATAAATAAGACTCAATGGAAAAATTTTAATAATTTTATTTATTTGTTTTTTTATTTATATAAAGGAAATGTACAGTAGAGAAAAAAATTCCATTTGCATAGTGGATGACAGAAGAACTGACTGCAAAAACCAAAAATGTTCACCAAACTCAATTGAAGAGATTTGAAAACTTTTAAAAAACACGTATTAATGAAAAAAAGATACAATAAGCTCAACACACGAAAACATTTAGTTGTTAGAAATAGACTGCAAAAAAAAAAATTTCCTGTCTTTCCTTCACAAATGAGATTTTTAAACACAAAACACTTTTCAGAGTGAAAAAAAAATATCGGAACATCGTGATTTGAACGGTTTTTCAGAAAACAAGCTCGTTTTATGAAATGAGCAAAATTATATTTTTACGGTTTTGATGTTCTATAATTGTAAAAGCAAAAAATTATTTCTTTAATTTAATTATAGAGTATATGCAGTTTTAACTAATCATAAGACAGTGGAAAGGAGGAAATTCTATGTAATTTTAGCCCTCACTGGGTTTTTCTATAATCCTCAAAATTCCAAATAAAATTGCTATCTTAAGGCAATGCGCAATTTCCGGTGATTAATGTTCCGCTTTTGTGTTTGAACAATTATTCTTGATTCTTTTTATCAGTAAAAAATGACTCACTCGGTACTTATTTAAAAATGAGGTGAGTCAAAGAAAATTCCACCTCTGGGATTTCCCTTCCAAACACCATCGAAATATAAGGAAAACAAAATATTATTTGAAATAAAGTAAATGTATTATTTATAGAATGCGTTTATTTTGATTCATTTGCGTTCTAGTAAAGGAAGCTTTAAAAATTTTCTTGCTTTCATACTCTCTTGTGTGTTATACTTTATATTAGATATCTTAACAGTTAAATTTCATTGCATTGTGCTTAGAGTTAAAAACAAGTAATATAAAAAAACATTTTTAAATCAATTCGTACTTTGAATGGATGAACAGAATGTATTTTATTAACGATTGAAAATTTGAACAATATATATATATATATATATAGAGAGAGAGAGAGAGAGAGAGGGAGTGTGAACTAATAGTAGGAATTGAAAGAAAGAGCATGATTTATCTGCATTGTTGTAACAATGCACACCCGGTTTGGCTAGTTTGGATGAAAAACCGATTTTCGACGCCAACTTTTGTCATTGTTTTAACAATTACATTATTACAACAATGGAGACGAATCTAAGTTGGCGTCGAAAACAGGTAATTAATGAATATTTGAAAAAACTGCATTAACATCAAGTGTCATCCTCTACCAGTTTAAAATTTTTTATTTGAACATGATTGGATGAATAGAAAATATTCTATTAGCGATTGAAAATTTGAAGATTTTATATATATATATATATAGTGAGAGAGTGAGCTAATAGTAAAAATTGAAAAAAAAAATCGACATCTCATTTTTAACATGCATGATTCATTTGTTCAGTTGAAGGTTCCCAGACATAATCTCAGAAATAAAACCTTTTCTTGTTTAAGAAATCTTTCACTATGAATATACAATATTAAGCAATTAATAAGGTATAACTATAGATATGTTTTTTTTTAAAAATTATTTTTAGAAAATAGAATAAAAGGAACAGGATTTAAGTATGAATGTACGACTGAAAAATTCTGTTTACTCTTCTTTTACAATTAAAGAGGTATTTACTTTGTGTGTGAATTTGCATTTCCAATGTTTCTGAATCATTCCTTTTTTACTAACGTCGCATTACGACAGCGTAATTTTTAACCATGGTCAAATGACGAGAATGACATCCAAGCTTGCAGCCTACTCTTTAAACTTTCCCACCATGTCAACACAAGGACCTTGACCCTCTACGAATCTAACACACATCATCTCCTCTACACAATGGGTCTTCAGTTTCACCAGAACTCGACAGAAGCAATGCCAGTCACGAGTTCGCGCCCATGACTATTTGACTTCCATAGCCACTTAAAATGTTTCTCCGTTATGAATAAATGATTTTTCTTATCTTCTTTATAACTGTAGCATCATTAATTTGAGCCTTATTCATCATAAAGTACTTGAATACAGATTTTAATATTAAAATACTCATAAAGGAGAAGATTTAGTATCATTTCAAACAGCAAACTGTTTATTTTTTCTTTTCTGCCCATCAAGTTTTAAGATATTTTTAACTCCTTTAAAATGATTATAAATCCTTTAAATAGGGATCTTTCTACCCGTGTATCGTAATACAACATAACTCTCTCTTTCATGATTAATTATTCTTCATATTTAACCTTGTTTAACTTATCTCTATGAAATAATCTTTTTCCTGGGATTTTTTAATAGCCCCTCTTAGGAGTCAACTAAGTCTCATCGCAAAATTTATAAGTTTAGTCAAACTGCTTTAAAATAAAACAAAGCAATTTATTCAAAATTGAAAAAATAAGCTAAACTCAGCGGTGCAACAGCCCATGAAGGCCAAGACCTTGTGTGCAAATCTCAGTTTTCGTGACTTTAGGAGCTGAAATACATGCGCAGATTTTTCAGTCAGATGGTCGGTCTGACGCTAAGCCCCCAGTGTTTAGTTCCGAAGCACAAGAAACGTACTCATTTATCGTCCCACTAAAGGGATGAAAGGCTGAGTCGACATTTCCCAACTCCGGAACCCCGGATCTGTGGTGTGGAAGCGCAATGCACTACCACTCAGCCACTGGGCTTCAAAACAATTTTTAGTTGTTTCATAAAAGTAAAATTTACGATTCTGTTGATTTAATTATTGTAAAGTTAAAAGCATTGTGCTACAATATAAGTACTGCACGAACTGATAAAACAAACTCAACAAGTAAGTACAATTTCATAAAATAAAATGGAAAATATCACGGAAGGCAAATTATTTTATTACATGCCCGATTACACGTGAATGGCAAATGACAATAAAAGCGAATAAAGAAATAAAAGATGAGGAAAGTAGCAAATTCTCTGTCGTCGTGATGATATATTGCGTGCATTGTTGATGGATTTCAAGGTCAGATTTTTACTACTTCATTTAGCAACAAATAATAAAAATGCTGACTGAAAGCATCTGCAGGATGTCAAATATCACATTTATTGAGGTGTGATTTACAGAATCTCTATAAAGATTAGAAAATAGAATAAGAAACAATTTATGGCATGTGGAATATGAAAATAATATTTTTTTTAAAGCTAGTGCTTCATTTCATATTCTGTAGACCATTTCGAGAACTTTAAATGATTGTAGGGCAAATCATTAGTTCTGAATCAATTTTAAAAATAAACAGTTAAAGGTAAACGTGAAAGGTTACTCTATTAACGTGAGAAAAAAGCGACTCACTCACTCAGTTACCACAAGATCTTCGGAACTGTTAGACCTGAAGACATAAAATTTGGCAGGCATGTTTCTGTTTTTGAGTAGAGATTCACTAAAACGGGTTTGGACTCTCAATAGGGGAGGGTGGGAGTGCGGTGACGTTTTATAACATAAATTCCCCTTTCTGATTTATTACACCTAGATATATTAACTTCATATTAGGCAAACATGTTTCTTTTATCGAGTAGAAATGCAATACGAACAGGTTTTGCGGAAATCGGTTCCCCGAAAGAGTTGTGGAGTAGAAGAGACAAAAATTTCGCCCTTTTGAACTAATACATCTACGAGCATTTTTCGATTTAAAATGGGTTTTTTGAAAATCGACTTCGAGGAGGGTTTACGGGAAAGTAAAAGTTAAAAATACTTCCGTTTAACAAATTCAACTTCATTCTTTTTAAAATCAAGAGGGCTATTAGAATGTTTTTCAGTTGAATCGAAAACTTAATTCCAGGACTTAGATAAAAAAAATGACGTAGAAATATAGTTAGTAGTATAAAAATGACGTATTAGAATAGTCGCAAAACGTTATGAAATACCCAGCGACGAAAGCTAGTAGTTTAATCTATAAACTTAGGTAAGTACAGGTGTTTTAATTTTTGGGTTTCTTTGTTCAATTTAACGTTAAAATATCATTCAAAGACTGCTCTTTCCTTGGACTCCTCACTTCTTTCACTCCCCCTAGAGTTCATTTACAAAAACTCCTTGAATATATTAACAAACATCGTTTTCATATAAAAAATTATAAGGAAGAGTAACAAATAAACTAATGCCATAACAAATTCAACCGATGAAGTTTGATCATAAAAGCGTTCGTGGGACTTACACCGACTCCCCTTCTTTTCCACAATAGGTATATAGTAAAGGTTTTCGAATAAGATTAAAGGTGTTTTTACAGAAAAAAATTAGAAGCATTTAAAAGAAGTTCAATAAATGTAAATCTAATAACGATCTACTAGCATTTAGAATTTATTCTAATGAACTATAAATTTTTCACTTCAAAGATTTCATAAAAAAATAATTTCTAATTTCCTAACTAATAACTAAATTTCCTTAAATCGTATTTTGTTAAGAACTACAGCTTACTTGGCCTTTCAGATGACATAATCGGTAAGAGAAATCGTTTTTAATTTTGATTATTAAGTTGTAAGCAAATAATTGAATTTCCTTTTAAATATAATTAAAAACAAGTGTAGGGAGTGATATAATTGTGTGTTTCCGAATTTATTTTGACAATAGTTCATATTTTAATATTTTTGTATATTTTTATTCTTTATTTTGATTTATAAACGCATCAACATAAATCAATCCTAAAGATCACTCTCTCTCTTTTTCTCTCCAGTCAAAATATTTTTTTTTTTACATTTTAAACTTTATAATCATTGGAGAAATATTAATGCCAAACAGAGTAAACACTACGTATTGCACCTCTCTTTCTCTGTCTCTCTATGAATATATTTTATTAATTTCTACTTGAGAGAAAGAAATGATTTTAACACCAAAGATAAAAGAAACAACCAGACATTGAAACTTAAAAATATGGATGCTGTAATATTATAAACTATGCTGACTTGGGACAGCTTTTAATAATTTATATAAAAGTAGGATTTGAACTGGTTTGCGTATAGCCAACCTTCACCCTTTCTGCTTATAATACTGAGCGAAATCCTATTGAAAATAGAGGATAGAAGTTCTAAATCCATTACAAGAAAAAGGTCTTACCAAAAGATGCATTCAAAAATGTATAGGCCACGATGAATCTGCATACAATAAACACGATTTTCAGATTCAGGATCCA
Organism: Trichonephila clavata; assembly: GCA_019973975.1. Taxonomy (NCBI): domain Eukaryota; kingdom Metazoa; phylum Arthropoda; class Arachnida; order Araneae; family Nephilidae; genus Trichonephila; species Trichonephila clavata. Next base: position 20,767 of record BMAO01033860.1, on the reverse strand, counting down.
AACACAGATTCAAAGCTATTCTATGACTAACCGAATTGTAGCATGTAGCACAGCAATAAGTATAAAATTACGTACTAAAATACTTATAAACTAAGCGTATTAAGTATTATCTGAATAAGATACAAAAACGATTTGAATACTATAGATAAAAATAGATAATTGAAATTTTAAGAGCAATAAAGAAATGGATGCAGTATTAGAAACATGGCAGAATGAGGACCGCCTTATAAAAAAGTGGGGCCCAACCAGTTTTATGGCTAGCTAATCTTTCCTGCTTCTATTAATAATCTGATAGAAATACAATGGAATGGAATGGAGGAATGGAATATAATGGATTTCAATAAGGTTAAATGCATTAATTTCAGAGAAAAAAATGGCCATTTTTTTTTTCCTTTTTCTTTTTTTAATATGTTAAATCAATGGTGACGAGCATTTATAGCATTGTATAGAATACGAAGCTCTTTTTTAATTTCTGCTCACGTACACACCTTTGAGGTTAATTGCTCTTAATCTAATTATCCTTGTCCAATACTGCTTCAGGTTCTGTATCATTTTGGAACTTTTTTTTTATCTTGCTGTATTAAATAAAATAGTGCAATGTCTGAATTTTAAAACATTTCACTTGCTGATTTTTGCTTTAAGCCTCGTTTTCTAAAGAACTACAAAATGGTAATAAAGAAAGAAAAAAGAAGGATTTTATTCCAAGATCTATTGTTCCCTTCTTGGCGTAGATGTCGTTGAACTGCAACATATTTAGTTTTTTAATGAACCAAATTATGCGTTAAAAGCTACTTGTTGTGACTCGTTGCCATAGCAACGTCTGTGATTTTAGCTGAGAATTATTTTTGCCTAGAATTAGGTAAACGATTTTCTAAAGGATGAAAACTATTTAAATTTTTTCAGTCATTTAATAAATTTGAATAAATTGAGAAGTACAATGGGTTAAAGTGAATTTTTTAAAACTTGGAAAATAAAGCGTTTGGTTAAAAATGGCATATATGTTTTTAAATTATGTTGTTATGCATATATGTTGTTAAAAATGTTTTTTTTTTGTTTTGTTAAAAATATACATGCATAACTCATTAGTTGTTAAAGAATATTCAGACGAAGAAAAATTTTTTCACTTCAATTTTTTATTAAAATTACCTGGTACGATAAAATGTGCTTTTTATTTGAAATGTGTGAACGCATGAAAATGGGGAAAATATGTGATGAATAATACAGTAATAGCTTAGCTAAACATGGAAGGTGAAAAGATAATTTATTCCCCAAGATTGATTTTTTTTCTAAAAAAGGAGAAGCGCGACATGCATTTTTAGTTTGTACTGATATTTTAAAAATGGATGATCAAAAATGTGATTTTGTAAAATCTAATATCAGTTGAATTAGAATATAAATGTAAAATTGTTTTACGACAGTGGCGCACACAAGGGTGGTGTCGTAGGGTTCCGGACCCCTTTCTCGAAAGCCCTTGAGTTTTTGTCGATTGATGATAATCCTATATATATATATTTCGACTGACATTAAATATCAAAACATTATTCATTTATATGATTTTTCTAAATAACGATTCCAAAAGTAATCAATCAGTCAACTTTAAAATTCATTTAATTTTTAGATTTTATTTTTTAACTTTCTTTGTGCACACATTAATTGCATTTTCACTTCGGTTCACGTAAATTTTTATCATTTAAATAAATCTTGCAAAAACGTTTCCGTGATAAATTAATATGACAATTTTGAAAAAATAAATGCGTAAACAAAATTAATAGAAAATAAAATTCGATACAAGTTTGAAATTATAATTAAATTCATTTCGAAACTAAATAAAATAATTTAATTATAATCCATACGTCGTTAAAAGTCTTTTTAAATCCAAATAAATCTTATTATTTGGTACATTTCGACAGTAGTGGTAAAATGTTAGCATCATTATAATAAGATAAATACATACAAACATAAATAAATAATTTATTTTAGATGGGGAAAATTTTATTTATCAACTCAAATATTTAATTGCCAGTATCAAATATGTTGTATATTTTAATAGTTAAATTAATATTGAAAATGAGTCTGAGCTTTCAGGGTACTAAGCAAATAGTATATCTCTGAAAAGTGTACATAATATAATTTATACAGTACATTCTTCAAGAGATAAGTTTCCCAGAAAGAGAACATGCACCGAATAATACTTGCATACATTTGCCCTGAAAAGTACTAAAGTTCTTAAAAGTTAGATATACATGTCACTTATAGGTTATACCCCTTTATGAATTTCAATGTAGTTCTAATTATAACAGCACGGTACTAAATAAATTTAATAGGCCGTGTTCCCACATTGAGAGACCTTCTCTACAACTTCAATTCGTCGAACGTGTTTAAAAATAAAAACCAGAGAAACCTGTAATATGAAAGTACTTGTCTTACATAAAAATTTAACCTTGTCTGAAAATTTTTAAATTCATCTTTGTAAATATTGAAAAAAATAGCATTGGAATTTTATTTTCAATGTTTCTCATTTTGAAAAAATAAGATCTAAATATTACAAGGCTTTATTTGCAGACCATTTATTGCAGAAATCTTTCTTTCTGAAACGATTTATAATTGAGTGATATTTAATCGAAATCAAATTTTCCTTTGACAAACGCATTAAGAGTTAACGAATTAAATTAATGTTAATTTAGTAAAACTTGAAAAATTCATCTCAGTAAGTATTGAGAAAAAATAATATTGGAATTATATTTTCAATGTTTCTCGTTTTAAAAAAATAAGTTCGATAAATTACGATGATTTATTGGCAGACGAAAATTATTTCATTTTTGTAGAATTATTTTTTTTAAATGAGACATGTGATTGATATTTAATTCATATCGAATTTTACTATTGACAAATGCATTAAGACTAAATGAAATAATTTAATGCTAGTTTAGTAAACTTGGCATTATTTTCTTAAAATTCCGTGACATTTTTAAGTCGTTTTTTGTAGTGTTTCTAAAATTTTATTTATTTTACAATTAGCATTATTAAACATCGATTCTCACAATGTCAAGTAATGGATTATTATAGAATTTCTCAGTATTAAAGGTTAACTAAATCAGGTAATAGCATTCAATATTTTTTTTAAAAAATGCTTTTCATTGCAGTGAAAATTTTTAGCTTTGCGAATTAAGCATTTTTTTAAAATGTAATTTATGTGAAGAGACGCTTCTAGGTTCCAGAAAGCGTGATTTTAATTCGAAAACACATCCTGTATGTAATATTGTGATGTAAGTTTCTTTACATTATTTATGAAAAAAAATTCTGCTGCTGATGCTAATATCATTGTCTGATTTCGTTCCGAATGTTATGTAATCTCAAATTAATAATGTTAAAAAGACAAGACACAGGAAATACTTTAGCTTCTTTTTATTTTTAAGAAAATTACTACACAAAGGAAGTAAGAGGGAAATTACTATAAAGATTTGTAAGATATGAATTATTATACATAACATTTATAATATAATTAGTTTTTATTGTAGTAATACAAAGCATGTCATCTCATTCTTAATTTATTAATCTCATTTAATAGTTTATGTTTTTAAATGTAAATTATAAATATTTTTCTTGTAGATTTAACAAATTAAATTTTATTATAAATTGTATTGATGGTACTAAACACATTATAACAGAATGATTTAAAAGTTCCACATATAAATATACATTTACATTGATGCGCACAAAATATACTTCATAAGACTTTAGATAAATCTAATTATCTATAATTATGATTATTTTGTCAATAAATATATTGAGATATTAAATGTATAATTTTCCTTATTTATTTTTGCTATGATATTCTTACTGAAAAAGTATTGTATTCAATTTTAGAGATTTATGGTGTAAAATTTAAAAAAGAATTCCATTTAATGGATTTTTTTTTTTGAGCCTTAGAATTTTTGCATAACTTTAAAAAAAATTTTATACATATATTTTTTTGCTATAATAAAAATTAAAGATTTTTACTCACACAAATTTCCAGACTGCCTCAGAAGTCAGTTATTATTATAACTCTCAAAATTATAATATTTGATTAATTGCTTATTAAAGTCACACTTAAAAACGATCCAAAAGATGTTGGAAACGACTTAGGATTTTGAAACGTGATCAAGTGACGAGGATGATAGCTGAGCTGACACACCACTCTCCAAATTTCCTCGCCACGCCAACGTGAGGACTTTGAAACACGACATCTTTAATGTGCATCAGTCTCTCTCTACACATGTGGCCATGATAGCCTAAGGGTTATGGTCATGAACCCCTGGCTGGTGTGTCAAGTGTTCGAGCTCTAGTGTCATTGAAGGCCCGACGGGTGAAGGAGCTGATGCCCGTTAAATTTATCTAGTTTCAAATCGCTCCCTAGATAAGGCGTGGAAGTTCGGAAAAGGGGTGTCGGCTCAGGTGTCATCCTCGTCACTTTGTCATGGTTCAAAATTACGAGATTCGTCACCAGTGGCCCTCGAGTTACTTTGTTGCGGCGTTAATAAATTCTCACTCACTCTCTACAAACACGCTTCAGTGACATCAAGACATGGACCCACGAACTAAGATTGTAAAAACACGGTCCACGAGTTCGCCGTCTTATGGTAACCATATCCGGATAATGGTAAAATATAAAGGAGTAATTTACAAAATATATGTTTGATGAAATGTGCATTTTAAATCATTTAAAAATAATTCAGCGTCAATTGAATTAAATTTTTATTTCGCTACTTTCTAAAACAGTTATTACAATTAAATACATGTATTTTACCTTGAAATTGAGTTACAATGATAAAATATGTGTACAGTTGTTTCGTGACAGGCGGATTTATTCAAGCATCAAAACAGCTTTCTCAGAAAAATGTGTTACACAATATCTTAATAAAAAAATGAGTGAAATAAATTGTCAATGGAATTTTGTATTGGACATCTGTTTTCAAAAATGAAAACATTAGTTTATTTAAAATTTTTAAAATAATTATTTTCTTTTAAGAAACCATTTTAAAACCACTTTTTCTTTTCCCAGTGGGATTTTCTTTGGGGGGAATAAATTATACTATTGATTAGCCGTTGTATAGGTATCTGCACCGGTTTCTTGCTGGGTATTTCGCGAGGTTCTCTATTAACATATACTGTCTCTCTCTCTCTGTAGAAATATATATATATATATATATATTTATATATATATATATATATGTGTGTGTGTGTTGCCAAAAAATCCATTCTTGGCGGAGAATCGTTTCACAAGTACAGTAGAACGTCGTTTATCCGAATCAATTGGGACCGGACACCGTTCGGATACGCGATTGTTTGGATAACCCAAAACCGAATGCGATACATGCAGTATATGATACTGGACACTATACAAATATTCAAAATCATCACATGCGGGAAATGTGCTTGAAGAAAATGCAAAATAGGTGCAAAATGTCGCAATGTTCTCTTGATTGTGGAAAATAATCCCTTATTTTTCGCTGTACCATTGTACACCTTCGTTTTTTCAATACAAGGTTTTTGATTCTCTTCAGCAGCAGTAGTTGAGTAGAACATCCCTCTGATTGTTTGTTCGTACCACTCCATAGCTGTCTCTAACGCAGAAACGCGTCAACATTTGCTACTTTCGTTGTTGTGTTTGCTGTCCTCTTCTTCATCCATTTCATCGTATACAGGGTCTGATTCTTCTTGCACGTAAATTACTATCTCGTCATCATTTAGCATTTGAAATCCACAGTCTTCTGCATTGCATGCCATCCAAGTTTCTACATCAACAAAACTCAACAAAAGAGCACGTACACACCACCTCACTTCGAAACAAACTGACCTTATATTCCGCGCAGAGATGTTTACCAAATCACACAGCTGAATTTCCCCAAATATCCCTCACCTTGGGTTTTCCCGTCACTTTTGGTCTCACAGAAAACAAATGCCGAGCATTGCACTGTTCGAAAACGGATCCGGACTTTGGTTCGGATATTTGGAGCTCCGGATAATAAACGTTCTACTGTATATGGGACTAAGTACAAAAACTGGATTTTTTAAAATTTATAACGTTCCTTAGAACCTCGGAATCCCTTTTGGGGGTCGATTTTTGTTAAATTCGTAGTTCTTAGTTAGTTCAAAGTTCTTCAACCAGTTCTTAGTGGAAATCTATTCTAGGAAAAGAACATGCATATCAAATTTCTAGTCTTAGGGCTAATAATTTAAAAAAGGGAATGTTTAAGGCACCCCTTAACCCTTCGCATTCCCCCCTTGGATATCGATGTTCGCAAAACTCGTTCTTAGCAGATCTCTACTCATTAAAAGAAACATGCTTACTAAATTTCATGTCTGTAGGTCTGATAGTTCTAATACTGGAATATTTATCTATTACATTCCTTAACACCTTGCAACCCCCCTTGGGGATCGATGTTCACAAAAATACCATTCTTAATGGATTTCTACTCAACAAAAGGAGCATACTTGCCAAATTTCAAGTGTGTAGGTTTAATAGTTCCGGGGATCTCGTGATTAATGTGTTATTTGCTTTTCTATTTTTTTTTTTTTTTTGATAATACAAGGAAAATTAAATTGAATAAATCTCGAATTTTTCATTAGAATCCCATCAATTATATTCAAGATAATCACAAACTTAATTATTTTTGGCAAGACACCTTTATGAAATATCTTATATCCGTGAACGCGATCCTAATATGTCTTGCAAAAAAAGTAATTTTAAAATTCGTGGCAAAAAGAAAATGATCGAACGGGGAAACTCTCTTGTTTGGCTTAGAGGTAAATATTATTGAGTAAAATTTTTGTAATTTAATATGATTTTAAGTTTTTTAAATGTAATAAATATGATTCGAAAAAAATAATTTTCGTTTAGACTCTTTTATATTTAGTGCTATTTTTGAATTATTATTGAAAGAATATTTCAATAGATATAAAAATATAATTTAACATTCCAAAAAATTTGGATTAATTTATAATTTTAATTAAATAAAAATAATGAATCGTTCTGAAGTATTTATTTTCATTCTATTATTAAATAACACTTCATTTATCAATTTATAAAAATTCTTTTTTTCACAAAAATAAAAATTATTTCTGAAATTATACGTTAAAAATTATTTTTAAATGAGAGAAATCATTAAAAGAGAGCAAATTTTTCGCTGTAGATATTTTGTATCTATTACTATAAACAAACATAAAACTGAAAGAAAAAAAAGCTAAAGTAAATTAAACAATCTAAAGTTGTTTTTAAATATTTTTTTATTTTTCGTTAAAATTTTTTAAAAAAATGGAAATCACACAAAATTGTTTGAATAAACATTGTTCAGAGAATTTTTAAAAGAAGACAATAAGAAAACTCTACATTCAACTTATCGTGTGTTGCTTCTGAATTGTAGTAAAATTACTAAATAAGAGAAATCTTTCTTCGACTTTAATACTAATAGTTATATAGAAAGTAATACAAAAAATTCGATGCAATACATAATAATACAGCATTTATTTTATTACAGTCACAAAAATTGAAATCTTACCCATGCACCTACAGCCAGAACCATCACAAAATAGAGAGCGATCACCACAGCATCTTCCCAAAACAATTCCGTGTTTCCTAGTTTATCGTCTGCCATTATTTACAAACAAACTCAAGAGAATTTCTTCTTCTGAACTCTCGGTACACCTGTCAAGTCTCACCTTTTTAACGTTTCTTCATCTCCCATCGCACATTTTCAGGTAGAAGCCAAACTTCCCTCGTTGATGACGTCACTTCAGCTCTCCGCCAATCAATGGGCATCATCAGGTAAGCGTTGTGTGCGCTTTTCCCGTTTCCGAAGGATTGTTTCTCCAACACGATGCAATTGTGTGAGAGATAAAAAAAAAGTACGCTTTCTCTTGAGGTGTTTTATATTTTCCATGGATTCTCCGAAGAGCTCCTGGTGTTCAGTGGTTGTTTTAGAGCGGAAATTATTCACCCAAATGCATGCAGTAATTTACGGTGGGTATTTCCTGATTTAAAAAAAGAATTAGTAGAAACATTGAATAATATATTTCTAAAAAGTTTTTTTTACAAATAAAAACATTCTGTCTCTGATTTTATTGCTTAGACTAGGACCACACTTTTCTACAATATTTTATTTTTTTTAATCAAGAGTGAAATTGCTTTTTGAAATTTTCATCAGAAGTAAGATAAAGTCAGTCAACTTGTATCTACGAGTATATTTACTCTAGTGTGGTTCGCACGCCCCTGGGGGTCCACGAAGCCTCTTTAGGGGGTCCATGGAGTCTCCATGTAACGTTGATATTTCCCTTTTTAACAGACTCTGAAATTCCTCGTGGAAAAATTAAAAGATGTGGCATACTAGACTAGATTACTAAATAGTCCCTAATGAAGAAACTCTACTAGAACCTGTATTTTGATCAAATATTAAGTTAGGGAGCGATGTTAAAAATCTTGGTGATCCGCGATATCACCGTGATATATAAAGGGGGAGGGGCGGGGGCTGATGATCCAAAGTTTAAGAACCGCTGCTCTAGTTGACCTTCATGCAAGAAAAACTTTGCTCACAAGTACATGTTGGTCTAAGCATAGAGAACATTTTTCTGTCTATATGGTTTTCTAACTGGTTTGAAGGGTCGTAATTGACCCCAGGACAATATTTGTTCACCCCTGGCTTGGTAATCAGCTTGAATTAACTATTATACAAGAAAATGATAATTTTAGGATAGAATTAACTAAACATCAAAAGTGTAAGTTATAAAATTCTTTGGAAACTGATACTCTTTTATAATTTTACATATAAAAAGTACATAAAATAAAATTCACTTTTTATACCACGAAGAAAAAAAATATAAACACAATTTTAAATAAAATGGTTAAAAAAAGTCTTTAAAAACAAAATAAAAAGCAATCCACAAGCAAAAGACCCCTATTGCGATTACAATATGCAATTTAAAAAATTTCAAGTTTTTACTGTCATATTATTCAATTAATCCTAACTACTTAGAGCATTTTTGTGTTAGTAATAATTTTATATAATAGAATACAATAATTGAATACTATACTGTATATTGCAAGGATAATTTTCAAAGGTAATTAACTAATAAAGTCATCCTTCGAAGCAACATGTAGACTAATGGCAACGAAATTCGCGTAATCTTGAACCATGGTGAAAAGACGGGGATGAGACCATCTAGGATAATACACCATTCTCCAATCTTCCACGACACGCCAATATGATAGCTTTGAGCCTCGACAGATTAAACGAGTGCAACAACTCTTCTACAAGGCGAGTCTTCAACAATAGCACCTGATGGTCACGGTAGCCTAGTGGTCATGGTCACGGTAGCCTAGTGGTCATGGTCACGGTATCGAGGCCGCATGTCATGAGTGCGAGTCCTGTTCCACTGAGTGAGGGAGTGAGTGAAGACTAATGTCCCACAATTCAGCTACTCGAGTACTATTGTAGAGGAGACTGACCTGATAATTTTGATCCATGGAAAAGTGACGAGAACGACACACGTGCTGGCACCCAACTGTCTTAACTTCAACACCACAGAAACAAGAGGACGTTTGAGCCTCTACATATTGAAAGTGCATCGGCCCCATCTACACGGCCATACTAGGTTCAAACTTATGACACGCCGGCCACGAGTCCGTTACCTTGACCACTAGACTAACCCGACCACTCTGTGCCATTGAAGACCCGTCCTGCAGAGGGTTTGATGCACGTTAAATCTGTCGAAGCCTAAACGTCCTCCCGTTGGTGTGGTGTTGAATTTAGGAGAAAGGAGTACAAGCTTAGATGCCCTCGTCACTTGACCATGGTTCCAAATTTTGAGGTCCGTCTCCAATAGACCTTGCGTTGCTTTATAGGGTGATGTAAATAAACACTCACTCAGTAGTACCAGGAATCGAACCACGATTCGATGTGAGTGAGTGAGTAAATATTTACATCCATCGCACTGTTCAGCTACACGAAGGCTTTTGGCAACGGACTTCGTAATTTTGAGCTATGGCCCAGTGACGAAGAAAACAGCTCAGATGTCACCTCTGTCTTCTAACTACATCACCCCACCGAGGACGTTTGAGCTCTCGACATAGTTAACGTGCATCGTTCCGACACGGTGGGTCTTCAATGGTACTGGGCTCGAACACATGATGTGCCAGCCACAGGTCCGTTACCTTGACCACTAGGCTACCGCGTCTTTACGATTCGATAGAAACCACACTAATGACACTTATTATCGACAAGATCGCGACTTTTATCACATGGCCTTTCAAAGGTAAAGTATTTAAAATAGGAATTCCCTAATCACTCACTGTTTGAATACAGATTGTCCTTTCGTACAAAAAAGACGCACGTTCAGCGCACTTTGGCCTGTCTCGTATACATGTTAACTTACTATTTACTCCATTAGATAAAGTGCTCCATATATTCATAATCCGTGATACAGAAATGGTTACTTCAGTAATGAAGTGAGCATAATGTCGCTTCATTTGCATTTGACTAGAAGAAATAACCTGTATTGATTTTTTTTTAACTATGCAATGGGATTTTCCGTGAGCAATTAACCGCTCTTTTTCAATGCTGGATTAGTTTCTAAATTCAACCACTCATTCCAGTTTTTTTGTAGAGGATAAGAACAAAAAAAAAGGAGTATACCAGTACTGTCTAGTATTTCATCTGGTTTCTCTGTTCCAGAGCTGTGACCTTGATAATTGCATCTCGGAGATCTCTTGTTGGAAATTCGTGTCTGCGAATACCGGTTTGTGTCGTGAAACTAAAGGACAAAATTATATTTACATCCTTCAGTTGACAGATGGAATTTTCTCATCCTGAATAATCATAAGGAGAGAAAGAACTATTGAATTTTCTGAAAGAGAACGATTTGTATGGTTGGAGGTTAAGAGAGAAAAGTTTAAAAGAGGATGATTATCTCTTTGTATATGTAAATTGTGCAGCCTTTTAATTTTTTGCACTTTTTTAGTGGCATTTTTACTGTGGATCTTCAAATACAAACACTAATTTCATATGTGTTCTCCATACATCCATAAACAGTGAAGATCGCTTTAACACAAAACTGAAGGAACTGATATATTTTTTCGTGTTAAAAAAAACATTTATCAACAAAATTAAATTTATCATAGTTTATTTTATTTACATATATATGTATATACGTATGCATGTTTTTTAATAAAATTCAATGAAACAGAAACATTCACAAGAACTTAAATAGAAAATTTTAAAATTTTTTGAAAAAAAAATATTTAGTGAGTTTTGGGAAAATAATCAGATATTTTCCCCTGCATTATTTTACTTTAGCCTCAAATTGTCAACAAATTGTTCGATATCATCCATTTTGTTATTCATTTCACCATTGGAATGTGCTTCTAAATAACTGCGCTTATTTTTCATGACGTTCCTCATTTCGGATGATGGGGGGGGGGGCAGGAACTGCATTATTCATTTAATTTTCGTCGGTCGGAATCTGCATCATTGATATTTTTTTAAATTTGAACAAACTTCAAAATGTCTTTGTCTGCCAAAATTGAGGCTCTACTCACATTATCATTATCTGCTGTAATGAATTCTTCCGATAATACAATAGGATAGTCCAACCTGGCTGGTGTTTTCCGTACTTTGTTCATTCCCTAAAAGGATATCTTTACGTGTTAAGCTATTTTCGTTTCGTGTTAAGAGAAAAAAATGCATGAAAATACATAGTAGTTTTTGCCGAGACCGCTGCATTATTTCGTGTTAACCAATATTTCGTCTTAAGCATTTTGCGTTAAGTGTATTTCACAGTATATAAATGAGAAAAACTCACTCATCACGATATCTCTGGAGCTATTAGACCTACAGACTTGAAATCTTTCAGGCATGTTTTCATGGAATAAATATCAGCTATGAACGCGATTTTGCAACAATTCATCCCCAAGGGGGTTGTGACATATTAAGAGGGTTCATAAATAAATAGTCCCATTTTTGAACTAACAGACATATATAATTGAAATTTGGTAAGCTTGTTTCTTTTATGGAATAGAGATCCTCTAAGAACGGAATTTTCGGGAATTGATTTCTATAAGATGTGTGTTAGGATTACTGGGTCGTACAGATAAAAAAAATACCTGTTTTCGAACTACTAGATTTACAGTAATGAAATTTTGCATGCATGTTTATTTTATTGAGTTGAAATCTGCTTAGAACGGATCTGACGCAGATCGACTGTCAAGGGATGCTATGGGCATATTTTGATAAATATATTTCCGTTTTTGAATAATTAGACAGACTTGAAATTTATCAATCATATTATTTTGCTGATTAAGGACATGACTATGGGATAGAGAGAGAGGAGGAGCCTTGTATCCTCAGCTCGAGTGCATCTTCATCATTTGATAACGTTTTAAAATTACAAGCCTTACAGACAATAGAATTGAGAACAGATTTCTGCCCCTTTTTTTGCCCCTCTTCTTGGCGAGTCTTAAGTGACATTAAAATTCAAACTCATCACTAGACAAAAGCAATGTCAACCACGAGTTCGTGACCGTAAAAATCGAACTTGACCATAACAGAATTCGACTTCGCCACTTGACCGTGGTTAAAAACTGCAAGTTCCATCGCCAATAGCCCTCGAGTTGCTTTATAGTGCAATTGTTAACAAACACTCAAAGCATCATTATTCTTTTCCTCTAATTTACATTAGATTGTTTACTGATTTTTTTCCAAGTAGAGACTTGATTTTTTTGTTCTTCTTTGATTGAGAGTTATAAATACTTTTTGCTAAAATAAAAAATAAATAAAACTACTGATATTTTTATATGTAATTTTTCGTGTGTCTATCGGTAATTCGTAGACATTTACCGGAAGATAACCGAAACACCTTCTCCAAGATTTCAAAAGGAAGAGAAAATGATTAAATTCTAAAGTGATGACAAGATAAGAAACCGAAGAGAAAAAATGGTCTTTAATATCTTTACGTTTCTAATAGTTTACTCAATAAAGCTTGATGATGAAAAGCCCCTTCACATGTAGGAATATAAAGAAAGGGAAAATATATATATATATATATTATAAACATTGGAAGAGATATCTATTGCTTTGTACTTTATCTGTAGCATAAGATATATCTATTTTAGGATTTAAAACGTATTGAATTTGCTATCGTATTCAAGCATAATTTTTTACGAAACGTTTTCACTTTTTGTTTCTGAATTATTATTTTATAGAAGCATTTTGCTTGGAAAGAAAAGGTTTATTTCGTTTTTGATGGTAATAATTAAGTAATGCTATTACGGTAATATTAAATAAAGAAATACGTAAAGAATATTGTTTTGAAAACTTTACTTTTTGCGAAATAAGAAATTAAATATTAAAAGATACATTTTTAGTCAATCATTGTTTCATTTTTTTTTCAAAAAGGATTATTTTTTCTGTTTTAATTAAAAGTTTTTTTGTGCTAATAACTTAAAAATTATTATAGTAATTTAGATCATTAAATAAAATGAGAAATATTTTATTAATTAAAATCTCCTGTTCATACAGTTCAATGAATAATGAAATCGTCATATTAAATGGAAATTGAGTACACGAGTGTTAATCAGTTGACGAATAAATGGGAGAAGGGGGCACTGTAACCTAGTGGTTATGGTCACGGATTCGTAGGCGACGTGTCATGGGTTGGTGCCCTGATTCCACTGAAGACCCGCCATGTAAAATAGATGAGTTAGAGTTGCATTTACATGTCGAATTATAAAGTTGCAAGAGGGTTAGCTTTCTTTCTCACCTCAATAAATTGGCGAAAATTTTAAATTGAGCCGAAGGTTAAATTATATTTACTTACTTAAATTCCATTCATTTAACAAACAAAAAAAAGTTTTATTTCGTGTAAAGGAATTATCTAACAATATCTACAAATTTCAGGATGCAACTTGTATGTATAATGTAACCCGTTATGATTTCCATAACTAAAAGTGGCCGCGGCAACCTAGTGGCCTAGATAACGGACTCGTGGTAGGCATGTCATGAGTTCGAGCCTAGTGCCACTGAGGATCCGTCGTGTAGGGGACGATGCACGCTAAATCTGTCGAGAGCTCAAACGTCCTCCAAATGGTGTAATGTGGTAATTTGGAGAGGGGTGCCAGCTCAGGTGTCGTCCTCATCATTTGATCATGGTTTAAAAATTACGAGGCTCGTTGCCAAAAGCCCTCGTGTACATGAACAGTGCGACGTTAATATTCACTCAGTCCAAAACTAAGGAAATGTTCCACAATCTTCTGTTCTGTAGAAAGGGCGATTCCCAAATTTTATAAATTAATTTTTCCTCCAAAAATTAAAAAATATAATGCATTTACGAAGTTATGTTTGAGTACACACACACACACAAACACACACACACACAAACATAGTAACATTTACATCATGGCATTTGGCGACGGTGTGGCCGCGGTAGCCAAGTGGTCTAGGCTTTGGATCCTGGCTAGCATGTTATGAGTTTGATCCCAGTACCACTAATAATCCACCGTGTAGGGGAGAGATGCACGTTAAATCTGTCGAGAGCTCAAACGTCCTCCCGTTGGTGTGGTGTGGTAGTTAGGAGAGGGGGTGCCAGCTCAGGTGTCGTCCGCGTCACTTGACCATGGTTCAAAATTACGCGGACCGTCGCCAAAAGCCCTCGTGTTGCTAATCAGTGTGACGTTAATATTCACTCACTCATAATCGTAAAGTCATGGACGTCATAGTTTTTTTTTCAAGTCACAGCTCCAAATCCTGATGCTCCTCCGTGTAGAAAACTTAATAGATACTAAATCTGTCGATGGCTCTAGGTCCTTACGTTGACGTGGTACGAAAATTTGGATAAGGAGATGACAACGAAGTTGGCGTTCTCATCATTTGATCGTGGTTTAAAATTGCTAGGCCCCTCGCCAATATCCTTCTTTTCAGCAGTCAACCACTCGTGTGAGGCAATAACTCAGGGATCAATCTTTTTATTTGGCTATATTTTTTTAAAAAAAAGGTGTTTTCCATGCCCACTAAAAAGACAAAATAATAATTTCATCTAACTAAACAATCTTTATATTAAAAAAGGAAAAGTTTGAAAAAATCGTTTCAAAACTAGAACTCTTCGAAAAAGCTTTAAAAAAAATTCTTATCGGAACTGTTATGAATGTTGTTTTCAAAGAAGCAAGCAAGAATATTAAGTGATTTCATCATAGGAAATAAATTCAAGTGAAATAATAATTTTTTGGATAACAGGTATCACGCGAAATTTGCACTACATTTTTTAAACGAAGGAAAAATGCTTAAAAATTTTGTCTACATAGTTTGAATGTTTTTTATTCTTCACAGGAGAAAACTGGAATTTTTGTATCTGTAATAAGAAGAAGGGTGTGTGTGAGAGAGAGAGAGAGAGAGAAATTCAATGACAAACTAAAATATTCGAAGGGGAAAAATAATTATCGATTTAATAATTTACAGAATTTTGTTAAAATGCTTTTGATCAGTGAAAAATATATTTTCTAAAACATTTCATATAATTAATGTATGAAACATATCATGAAGTGGTCGGCGTTGTAGAATCATGATGTCACTGAAGACACCTCCCCTCCCAGTGACGTAACGGAGAATATTAGGGCCCTTACAAAGTCAGATTTTATGCCCACAAAGTCAAATCTTGCCACCCATCCGGTATAGAGGTCAGTGAAGCTGACTGCGGTGCCGTAAGGACTGGGTTCTAATCCCGGAGAGTGAGTGAGTGAATATTAGCGTCGCACTGTTCAGCTACACGATGGCTTTTGGCGACGGTCCACGTAATTTTGAACCATGGTCAAGTGAACGCGGACGACACCTGAGCTGGCACCCTTCTCCTAACTAACACACCACCCGGGGGGGGCCGACAAACTGCCGCCAACGTGGTCCAGTGTATGGTTGATATGACCGCTGGCCATGATCATGCAGAAGTATACCGTGCCCGAATGAGAAGACATGGATGTTTGTGTTGTAATCCTTTCTTCTGTCTGTGTTATGCATTGCGTGTGTGTTATACCCCGTGTTATACATTGCGTGGTGCGCGGGATTTATAAATGTTAAAAAATAAATAAAGCCAAATCTTACAAAGGGTTGGATCCCCTAGAATTCTGAGGCCATCCCCACGATGCGGGAGTAGGGGTGGTGTACGTTATGCCAATGCACCCCTTCCCTTCCGTGTAGAAAAGCTGGTGTACCGCCGTGGCTTGTTTGCTGTAGTATAAGGTAAAATAACTTCATTATTTTCATCTGTTTCCAATTAAGTGACGTGGCCGCGGAAGCCAAGTGGTCAAGGCATCGGATCATGGCTAGCGTGTCATGAGTTCCAAGCCCAGTACACTGAAGACACTCCGTGTAGGGGAGCGATGCATGTTAAATCTGTCCAGAACTCAAACGTCCTCCCGTTGGTGTGGTGTGTTAGTTAGGAGAAGGTGTGCCAGCTCAGGTGTCGTCCGCTTCACTTGACCATGGTTCAAAATAACGCGGTCCGTCGCCAAAAGCCCTCGTGTATAGCTGAAAGGTGCGGCGTTAATATACACTCACTCACTGCTGTAGCAGTGGTCATGTAGTGGCAAGTAGTGGCTGTTATAGCAGTGTGGTCATAGTCGGGAACATGTGGCCAGCGTTCTTTCTGTTCAGGCGTGGATGCGAGTCCAGCCCAATTCAAGACCCGCTATACAGAGTGGTATATGTACAGTAGAACGTCGTTTATATGAATCAATTGGGGCCGGACACCGTTCGGATACGCAATTGTTCAGATAACCGAAAGCGATCCATGCCAGTATATGAAACCGGACACTATACAAAATTTAAAAATAATCACATGCGGGAAACGTGCTTGAAGAAAAGGCAAAATAGGTGCAAAATGTCGCAATTTCACCTTGATTGGGGAAAATAATCACTTATTTTTCACTGTACCATTGTAAACCTTCTTTTTTTTTCACTGCAAGGTCTCTGATTCTCTTCAGCAGCAGTAGTTGAGTAGGACAGCACTCTGAGTGTTGTTCGTACCACTCCATAGTTGTCTCTAACGCAGAAACGCGTCAAAATTTGATGGACCTTTGCTACTTTCGTTGTGGTTGTCTTCATCCATTTCTTCGTCGACAGGACCGGATTCTTCTTGCACGGAAGTCACAATCTCGTCATCTTTTAACATTTGAAAACCACAATCATCTGCATTTCATGCCATTCAGGTTTCTACATCAATAAAACTCAACAAAAGAGCACGTATACACCATCCTCACTTGGAAACAAACTGACTTAATATTCCGCGCAGATGTTTACCCAAACTAAACAGCTGAATTTCCCCAAATATCCCTCCCCTTGGATTTTCCTGTCACTTTTGGCCTAGCACGAAACAATTGTTGAGGATTGCAGTGCTTGAAAACGTATCCGGACTTTGATTCAGATATTTGACGCTCCGGATAATAAACGTTCGGATAAACGACGTTCTACTGTACGTTAAATTTTTCGAGGTTTAAAGTCTCCATGTTGGTATGGTGTAGAAGTTTGGAGAGTGAGGTGCCGACACGTTTTTGTTCTCGTTACTCGAACGGGGTTTAAAATTACAAGGTTCGCCACCAATAGTCTTCGTGTTGCTTCAAATATGACGATAATAAATACCGTAAAATACGGCGTATAACGCGCACTTTTAACACAAAAAATAATATCGAAATTTGCTGGTGTGCGTTATACGCCAGGTATGAAAATAATAAGTTCAAAAATAAAATAAAAATTGTGCATAAAAAACTTAGACTTCTACAAAGATAAAAAAACTTAGACTTCTACAAAGATAGAAATACTTTTTATTTAAAATAAATAACATACCTTATGATCTTAAAAAGTTTTTCTAGAAATGTACCTCAAATCCTGGTTTAAAAACCTCGAATAAATAGCCTAAGACATAGAGCATTGCTAACGTACATTGCATGTTCCTTCGTAAAAAGGTGGTGCGCTTTATACGACAAATATACCTTAAAATTTTTTTAAAATGTAACTTGAATGTATAGCTGCGCGTTATACGCCGGATTTTACGAGAATCAATTTGTAATAACATTTTTTGAACGATCTCTGAAAATATTTTTACATCGAATTTTGGTTCCTTTAAAGACCTTTTAGAGCAGAAAATAGGAACTGGGTGTTACATTAAAAATAAATAAGCTTTTAAGTTGTCGCCTGGACTAGTGTGGAAATTAAGCACTAGCTTCGAGGTAATTATTTACTTTTCTTTTAGTATTTGATTTCTTGATGAGGAATTCTAAAATTCAAGTCAATATACAGCCGCAGTATTTTCTAAACGAAAAAGTTACATAACTTTCTGGTGTTATGTATTCTAGAGAGTTTTGTAGCTTAATCGTGTACCGGGTTTTTAAGAAATCAGAGGAAAAATGCTCCAACTTCTGCTTAACTCGACTAGTGAGTGAATAGATATTTACGTCGCACTGCTCAGCTATGCGAGGGCTTTTTGGCGATGGACTTCGTAATTTTGAACCATGGTCAAGTGACGACACCTGAGCTGGCACACCTCTCCTAACTACCGCACACACCGACGGGAGGACGTTTGAGCTCTCGACAGATTTAAAGTGCATCGCGCCCCTACACGGCGGATCTTCTATTGGGCTCGAATTCATGCCCAGTTACAAGTCCGTTACCTTGACCACTAGGCTACCGCAGCCCCTTAACTCGACCAGACCTAAAGACTTTATTATCGCTTTAAGTTTTCTTAGTTTGAAATTATTGTAATGTTATATTTGAATCTAACTAAATATTTCGATCTTTTTTTATAAAGGTCTTCAATATTGAAGAAATGTATCAAATTTGACTTTCAAACAACCTTCAAATTTTAAGGATATTAAACAAGATAAAATTAAATAAAATAGATTAATTAGTGAAATATGTATTCATAAATTTTTAAAAAGGAAGAAAAATTTATTTATAATTTGGTAATTAAATAATTTTTTTTATTTCCTAACTCATTATTTATTAATCAGTATTACGATTAAGTAAGCTTTTATTTTTAGAATTCGTTACCATTTTTCAAAAAAAAAACTTTGTAAATTAAAATAAAGTAGTAAAAATGATTTAAATTTATAACTAGAGAAATATAATATAAAAACTAAAAACATTCATACTCCTTTAAGATAATTCCATTAAAAAATTGCAATTTTTGAGAAAAAAATTTTTTTTAAAAAAAGTATCAGTATTTTATATTATTTTTATTCCGTTTCTAGAAATGGCAATACATTATTGGGAAAAAAATCCTTTTCAAAGGAAATCTATTACTTATATTGTTTCTCATTCGAATTTTTCACTTCAAATTTCTTTTCTGTCATTTTATTTTGCCTCAAATATTTAAATTGTGTAGTTACGGAAATTCTATTTTTTTTATTTCGAAATAATAGCAAAGTATTTTATTTTTATTCTAAAAATGAAAGAAAACTATTATATATGTGTGTGAATTTCCGTTCTTTTTTTGAAAAAAAATGGTAAATAAATCGAAATGCTTTTTCAAATGATAAACAACAAAACTTCTTTTTCACCCAAATATAATACTTTTATTTCTATTCTACTTTAAATTTCGACATTCATTTGTTTTTCGAATAATTTATTTTGAGCTAGTGCGCTGTGCCCTTTTTTCCATTACATTTGTAGTCGAAAAATTGTACTATGTATTTCTGAGTATTCGAGAAAAAATGAAATATGTACAATAAATAACGAGATGTTTTTCACTGTAGAATATTTGTGTTTCCCAAGAATGAAATGAAATATACCGAAATATTTTGCTCGCGACATTTTCTATGCTAAAAGAATGAATATTGTCAAGTTCATTTCTGTATAAATATTTTCTGTTATGCTTGTTTTTGTTGCATAATACTTGAGTTGGAAAAAAAAAAAAGGTTATCTCAAATTTTTGTTTTTATATCAATTTTCGCTTCTTGTATGATTTGAAAACTATTTTTCCCTTAAATTTTAGCGGAAAATATTTTTAAGAAGATGGAGGGTTAAGAGATATTTAAACATTGGACTTTAAAGATGTTAAAATATTATAATATGAAGATATTCAAGCATTGATAGAGATGTTCATGTGGAATTTGCCATTTATTGCGCTTGTTTAGGTTGAAAATTACTCTTTCATACAGTTTTTTTCCGTCTGGTTTTATTTAATAATAATAAATATATAGTTAGGTTTATAATTATGTGTATATATTTATATGAATTATATATGAACATTTATTAACTTATGTAAGTATACTATTATAATTTATGTTGTTTAAATTGGCATCCTTAGTAAATATTTTAATCAGCATTATTAAAAATTTGTGTACTATTAAAGCGGACTTGACCGTCTAATCCGACTGATTTCCCTGATAAGATTTGTAGTATTATTTAATTTATTTTTGGTTATCAAATTCTTTTTTAAATATTATTTTGAATGCATATCACATCTGACATAATTGTATCTTCCCGTAATATGATGATATCTTCAATGATAGCTTATCTGAATTTTTTGCGCGTTCTATTCAAGTTACCGTAAACGGGCATTGTGTAAAGAATTAACAATGAAAAGTTGTAGCTGTATATGTAAAACGTTTGGTACATTTGATGAATATCCCTGTTTTGTTAACAATTTTAAATTTCCACTTGTAGTTTTTAAATGTACTGCATATATTTTAAACTTTGAAAAACATTGAAATTCAATCTGCTCCAAAGGTATTATGAGGCGATGGTAGTTGAGT
>BMAO01033859.1:0-26608 GCA_019973975.1 Trichonephila clavata | reverse complement strand
TCTGGTAACACGCCGTCAGGTCAGTGTTTACCAGAGACACTAAGCATCATTAGAAAAAAGCAATTCTGGTTCCTTAGGGTCACGATTCCCTCACCTTTAGTCCCTCAGGGATTAAAAGAAAAATGCTTTGGTTAAAATTGAGTATCGAAAATAAGGAATGATCACTAAGGCATCTCAAGGACATGACATCAGTGTTTACGTAAGACATTATCCTCCTCCCCTCCATGGGTGTAAAGAAAAATACATTTAGTAGTACGAGTCGTAGAACCCAATCTTATCTGAAGGTAACTTCTGAAGAATGTATTTGAAATCATTCAAAAAACAAAGTATTAACTATCCACCATCAGAAAATAAATATGAATTTTGTAAAAAATATAGCACAACACATTCAAATGAATAAAATCTTTAATTTTAAAGTGTTCCGTTTTATGTTAGACGATCCCCTTAATTTCATTTCATACACCCCCCCCAAATCTTTCGAAAGAATTTCACATACATGCACACAAGGGAAAGGGGCTGCTCGGGTCCGAAACCTCCATAGCCTCAATTTTTTTCGATTTTTTTAACCTTATAGTACGTACAATTTAATTACGAATAATTATACGTACTATATACATAGATTGTAATTTTAATTATTACGAATAATTAATTTTATTAATGCTAATTTTTTTTATTCAACAATTTCTGTTTTATGTTCCCAAAATCGACAAAAATCTAAAATTTGTTGAGCGGCGAATTGGAGCGTGATTAGAGAATGTGGACTTTCGACGCTGACCCCCCCCCCGAAAAATTCCCGTATGCGCCACTGTAACGTACACTCCGCATCCTTTGCATTGCGGGGGACCAGGTATTCTAGGGGGCCTAAAGTCTGACTGATGCTACGTATTTGGCTTGAGGCCAAAAACCTGACTTTGCAGGAGGGCCCTAATGCATTCTGTTACTCCACTGTGTATACAGCTAATTTTTTAATCTTTCTTATTGCTGAATGAACACTTATTTACTACTTTATTTAACCCATAAGATATTAATTGGCTTTCTTCAACTGATAATATCTGGTGCACAACACTCATTTATACATATTCACATTTGTTCCAGGCTATCCTGAAATCTCATTACATACACAAATAAAAGAATACCCCTCCAAGAGTTTCATCTTCATATAAAACGCATTATATATTGCCAATATGCGAGGTCTTTAAAGATATTAAGGTAGGGCTTTTGAAATGTAACCCTGAATCAAGCATCAGACTCAATGGACAAAACACCTTCGATATCGAACTTAATCTTCTATACAGATTCTTAACTTTCAACAAAAGAACCCCCTACTTTGTCCCGCAGGGGGTTAAAAAACTGCCCAAATTCAATGTTTATTTTAACAAAGACGGAGTAATTCACTGCACATCTAGACCAAAATATAATGAGTCCCTCTATTTCTTAGACATGCAAAATTTATCCAATTAAAGATGCACCAGACCGAAGTTGTACAGAGGCCTTTTTCTGATCATTAACGCTTGAACGATCTTTACAAACAGTAAATAGTTCATACTATGTAACAAAAGAAGTCTCAGCCTCTAGAAGGATATAGTTATTATAAAAGAAAATTAAGCATGTTTATTTTTTTAGCACCACCCGGATATATTAATTCGGCGAGTACAAGTCATTCAAAGAATGGATAAAGTTGATAAGCACGATTTCAGAGTTTTTGAAATGTTTGATTACATTAAAATCAAAAACTATGTTCAATAAGTAAATTTAAAAAATTAGATACAAGATTCAAAGGAAAAAGCACGCACGATATAAAAGGAATTAACCGAACAGGTTATTTTATGCAATTCCATCGAACAAAATGAAGTTGAAATCAAGTTTTGAAAAAGTTACTTAAAAACGTTATCTTAAAAGGTTTTAAAATATCGGTACAGAATCTTTTGCACAATGTTTTACAATGAAAATTACCTGGATATGTTTCAGAAAGTTTTGCTTTAGTTTTTTGCACTATGCATTTTGTATTCAAAATACTCGTTTTATAATCTTTATGTAAATCAAAGACGACTCTAAATGAATAGCTACTTTCATAAATTCTAAAAATATAAATGAGCGTTTGATAACAATACATACGAAGCTAATAAATAAGAATCTTTTTACCGCAACATTTGTAAACTTCAATGCAGATTTCAAACATAAATTTGTCCATCGACTCCATAAAATTAAAGTTTGCATATAATTAACTATAATTCCAATCTAACTAATTCCATTTCCAGAAATTTTCTTGAAACCTCAAAGTACATATATACAAGTGATAAATGCAGCGTTTTGACCATTTGGATTTAATGATTTTATTCAATACACCCAAAAATTTACACGATAAATTAAAAATTGAGACTTTCTGATCAATGAAATTCAAACGTATCCTTGATTCTGGTCATCGTGTAGCTAGCTTTTTTCCGAAATTAGTATTTTCTCGTTTTAAGGAAACTTAAAATTTCTATGAATCGGATTCTGTGCGATTTCTGTAGATTCATATTATTGCCTTAGTGTGGGTATTAAGGTCTCGCTGTAAAGCAACACTATTGGTGACGTAACTCTTAACAAACATGGCTATTGGTGACGTAACTCTTAACAAAACATGGCTATTGGTGACGTAACTCTTAACAAAACATGGCTATTGGTGACGTAACTCTAACAAAACATGGCTATTGGTGACGTAACTCTTAACAAAACATGGCTATTGGTGACGTAACTCTTAACAAAACATGGCTATTGGTGACGTAACTCTTAACAAAACATGGCTATGGTGACGTAACCACGATTTTGAACCACGATTAAATGACGAAAACACTCGAGATGTACCCTACTCCCGAAACTGTCACACCATACCATCGCGAGGACTTTGAACCGTGGCAGATTTAACGTCTTTTGTGCCATCTGGACTAGAGCCCGCGACTCTACAACGCCAACCACGAGTTCGTAACTACGAGCTTCCGCCATCACTCATACGATTGAAAAAAGATTATATTTAAATAAAATAGAGCTTAACTCAAATGTTTCCGAATATTCTAAGAAAACATTAAAAACACGAGAAAAATCTGAATAAAATTGTTTTAAAAAAATTAAAAACACCTTTAAAAGTTAATCGAACTAAGTTGTAACTTAATTTTTTAGTCGCCAAATATGGAAATAGGATCTAAAATTAGTCGCCAGATGTGGAATGGAATCTGAAAACGGAAAATCGTTAATTCTAATCAGGACAATGGAACAAAATTATTGAATTATTGTATCGTCGTCGGTCCTGGACAAGTTAGCAAAATTTCGAATCAATCTGACCGATTAAAGCGGGTAAAATTAAGTTCAAATATTCCGTTAAATACAAGTGAAGCTTTTAAAAAAGGGGTGTTAAAAATCAGCATTTTAGTATATTTTTGTCTTCATTCAATTGATTTGAATATTTGCACAGAACATTCGAATTGAATAGCTCGAACTAGAATTTAGTGTTACACGCAAGACGAGCCATATTTTCAAATTTGGCCGAATGAGGAGTCACTTGACCAGTTCTTCACATACGCAACAAATTATGGTGGTATTATTGAACTTTGGTGAAAAAATCCAAGATTCATATTCTCCCGACACTTATTTTTCTGACAGTCTTAGTGCAAACTCTAAAGCTGAAGGTCTACGAAATTAAAATGCGCGGATGCAAACTTCCGAGGACAAGGTACACATTTCACTTCAGAATCGTTAATGAGAATGATTAATTCGAATAAGTTACGATTCTGAATATTTTAACTGCTGTTAAATCCTTCTAGTCTTAAATGCTGAGATACACTTCTAAAAAAACCATTACCTTGTCCTTTATTTACATTAACGAATACAAGGTTAGTTTCGATCAACTGCCATACTACGAGCAAATCGACAGTTTTTTGAAATGAGGAACATTCATCACAAAAGGAAGATGAATAATTTTGAATTCCGATTTAATGCAGCTGGCCAGACTACAATCTGGTCAAGAAAAACTTCTTTCATGAGCAATCACTACACGGCTAGGTCATTTGAGGATAAAAACTTCTATTAACTGACCTTAAGCTGTCAGACATTCATTTTTTAAATAATCGTTCGTATTAAATTGTACAGGATAGTTCCCTAGGACTATTCTACACATTCTAAAAATAAAAATTAATTTTTTTTTATAGTGGTTGTGTTTTTAATCATAGGTCGATTTAAGGGTGGAAACTCGGGAATATCACACAAAAAGTATAAAATTATTTAAATCTTTTGACACTCAAAATTTTTACCTCACTGTATTTTTCCCTCTCACAAAGAGAAATAAACGTACGAATTATTATATCAAGTGCAACCAGTCGCTTAAAAATGATGTAACGGGTTTTTAATTTGACAAGAAAATAGTAAATCTCAACTGCGAAATTCAAACTGATTTTTTTTATGGTTATTTTTCAGTCCCCCCCCCCAGGAATATTACAATCTTACATGAATAAACCCGTTTAATTTCTTTTGTATTTTTATGAATACATTCAAATTATTTTCTTTAATTCATATATCCCCAGTTTATCAATATTGTGTCTGCTTACTCGACTGCAATATGGTTAGTAGTAGCAGAGCGGACACGTTTTTAAACAATGCCCGAATTATTCGATTTCAGTTTGAAGCAATTAAATCCAATTAAGCCGGACCTCCATTTTACGAATTTCTCTATTTTGTGAACTTTTCCGGAACCAAGAATATATTGCATATTGAAAATTAATCCCCATTTAACGAATTTTCCATATAAGGAACTTTTTTCGGGGGGGATTTAGCGGTTTCGTTAAATAGAGCACCGACTGTGTATCGTACACGTAACGTTTGTAACTCTTGATTAAATTTGTAATCATTCCGATTAAATATGAATAAACTTAATTTTGAAAATATACTATATACAAGATTATTCGTATACAATTGTAATCAAGATCCTATTAAATATTTGAAAAAATCGCAAAGTAAATCATAATACGCTTTTAAGTAAACCCTCAAAAATGAATTATAATACCCAAATAAATTCACAGTTATCGCTCAAATTTAATATAGTTTGCTTTGGTAAAAATGCATTGATGAATGAACATTCTAAGCACTACAATGCACGTGAATTATTCAAAGATTTTTTCCCTGTTAGGACTACAATTATTCCAGTAATGCTCCATTTTTATTACAAGTAGATAAGAAATGCGACGTTGTATTTTTGGTACGAATTTTACTATCGAAGCAGAAGATAAGCTTAATGATGACAGAAAGGGCTATGACCTCACTACGCAATAAATAAATATCTTCCTTTACGATAACACCGAAACACATTAATTTTCTTATATTGGGAAGTACAATTAAAATGAAATTGTTCTTCAATTCTATTTTCTTCCCCATTAACAAAATTTCACCCAAAGCAGTAATATAATTGGGAGTGAGTTAATATAATGTTATAAATTACGCAGGTGACAGGGACAAGTAACTACAGGGCATTAAAATCTGTTTCATCGTTTAAAATTATTTTAAATATATATTTATATATAAAATATTAGAATCTAAAACTATTTTTTTATTAAAAAAATTACTTATACTTTTGCAATTTTTAAAGGCAAATTTAATCAAATTATTGCTGTAAAAAGGGAATCAGCGAGATTCTTAGTATTAAAAAGCTTAAGACATGTGCTAATTGTTATTTTATGTTAATGTTTGGGCATGTGTTAATTTATGCAATCTATAAATCAGAAAATAGCCAATTCCCTCCATGAAAACTTTCACGAAATGAATCTTTAAAATCAGAGTAGAGTATTGTTAACAAATTGATGGGTTGCAAGAAAACTAAAAGATTGAATCCTTTCAAATTATTTCTGGGAAGATTTTTAACAGATCAATATTAATTGAGAGTAAATTCTTGAGGATCATGGTGCACACGAGGGAGAGGAGCAGTGGCGTCCACAAGGGGGTGCCCCGGGTCCGGAACCACAATGGTCTGGGATTTTACCACAATGACATTAATTTTTTCGTTAATTATTTTATTCTTATACTAAGAATTATTTTTTACTTTTTAGTTCGATTAGCTATAAAAGCGGTTTTATAGTTTTTTTAAACTATAATTTATTTTAAAACATATTGAAGATTAAGGATTAAATTTAGTTAAAAACTCAAAACTAAACAAACTTATACTCTATTATAAGAATTTTTGTAATGAAGAATAAATTATTACAACGTAAAAAGTTCGCTTATTTTGACATTTAGTGCAATCTGTATAAAATTCACAATTATAGAGGTTTGTTATAGAAACACGCGATACAAACACTTAAAAATATATACGCTTGATGATAGATGGACATGTAACATTAAATATACGGCAATTTTATAATTACAGTATAAAGGTCCGACTGTTAGTTCTAACAGGTTTGGTGGAGATGATTTATTAATGTTTTTAAAAACAATGTAATTTAGTAGAAAATTAGTCTTGTAGTTGGGAGAGCTAACATGTTGAAAACCCTGAAGGCCTAACCTTGAAATAATAAGGTCTAGCTCCCATTAATTTCCAAAGAAATTAAACTAGTGACAAATTTTTATTACATGAGCGAATGAAATTAGACACTCATGTAGTATACTTTTGAAACATTTCGTTAATAACCAATCCAAACAAGAAAAATAAATCATAATTTTAGAACTACTTGCGTGATTTAATTTTTAAAAAAAATTTGACAAGAGAAACAAAATTACCATTTCATTATAGCAATACAAGAGCTTTTGGAATAATATTCGACACATACTGTAAAATCCGTACAAATACCGTATAACGCGTACCCGTAAATTTCGATCTTTTTTTGTTTAAGGTGCGCGTTATACGCCGGTTATAATAAAAATTACAACTTTGAAAATAAAAAACGATGAGCAAAGAAAAGAATTAGATTTCTACATGGATCGAAGTATTGTTCCTTTAAAAGAAACTACTTTTTTTTTAACTTAAAGGGTTGTAGTTCTAGAAGCATACTATTTTTTTTCTAAAGCTTGGAATAATACCTCGAATAAATGACTTCAAGACACAAGAGCATTATGCATGTATACTTCAAGTTTCTTCGTATAAAAGAGGGTGCGCGTTATACGGCGAATATAGCTAAAAATTAAAAATTGCAGCTTGAAAGTATAGGTGTGCGGTATACGCCGGATTTTACGGTAATAAAAATTCGAATACTCATACGTGCAAAAAGTAACATTGCTCACAATCAGTTATGCACAATTAGTTCTTTTTAATCTAATTTTACAACATTAAGAAATGGCATCTTGCTGGAATTTCTAAATATTCAGCTTTAATGTATTTTAAAACATGGCTTCGAAATCTACAGTTTTAACCAGCTATATAGAATTTAAAATCTCTAGAATGGTTTTGCACATTTAACAGATAAAATTCAGAAAAATTAAAACCGATTTTGAACATTGATATAGCCCAACAGACCTGTATATTTAGCCCTAGTTTCTCCGAATATCGAAAATAAAAGTTTCCTACCGTTTTCATTAATGAAGAATTAAAACACTGAAAAAAACTCATTTGATGTTAAAATGCACCTCATTTATAAATCTTGACCTACAGACCCTATGCAACAGTTTAATGTACAGCGGTCAAAATAAGTATTCGACATGCAACGATTTCTGCGAATATTGACTTTTCGTTATTTGTTGCATATTACAGTTCAGTTTGTAGTGTGGAAGTTTTTGTATTTACAAAAACAAACCTAAGCCACACACAAAAAACAAAAAAAAGTCTAAATTTTCAAAAACAGTTTGACAAGCAAAATAAGTATTCGTCAGAGGAGGCTTTGATAAATTTTTATACAGAGAATCAAAGTTACTGTTAAGTGTGGTTACACATTTATGTAATTTAAAGCATTTGGACTATTTCTGAAGGCATTTCGAAAGTTTTAAGCAGTAATCAAGATGGGCCGAAAACTAGGAGTGGTCGGTGGAACTTAAAAATTTAATTATAATGCACTTTAAAAATGGTTTATCTGAAAATAAAATTTCGGCTATTGTAAAAAGGCCAAAGACAAGTGTTCACTGTATAACTAAAAAGTATAAAGAACAATATTAGGTTGATAACAAGCCAAGATCTGGAGCTTACGCCAAATTAAAAAGGACCCCAAAACCAATGCATCACATTTGGCAGAAGTTATTAAGAATTGTTTGGACATAAATGTTACGCCCCAGACTGTTAGAAATTCTGTATAATAACGGATACAAGGCTAGAACTGCTTGAAAGAAGTAATATATATCCAAAAAGAACCGAGTTTAAAGACTGGAATTTGCTAGAATATATGCAAACAAACCTGTAGAATTCTGGCACAATGTAATTTTGCAAACGAGAGAGTAAATTTTATTTTTTTGGATGCGACGGCAAAATTATAGTATACAGAAAACTCAATGCTGAGATAGAAGAACGAAATATAGTGCCCATAGTAAAGCATGGAGAAGGAGGTAGAATGGTTTGGGGGGTGTACGGCAACTTCAGGAGTGGAGAATATTGTCGTAGTTAACGGCGTAATGGACCATCTGTATCAAAGATTTTAAAAGAAAATTTGTGTAATAGTGCTGAAAAACTGGGAATCGAGAAGGACCACCAGTTTTACTAGATAATGACCCAAAGCACTCCGCTCACAATGCAAAGCTTTGGCTGCTATACAACTGCCCAAAAGTAAGGTAAAAAAACATCTGCCCTAAGTCCAGACTTCAGCCCAACTGAGCATCTATGAAGTAAATATTGCAAAAAAAAGGGTCAAGACCGCCATTTTTCTAACAAACGTCAAATGGATGAGATCCTTAGAGAGGAATGGGTTAAAATTGACCAAGAAGTGACAGAAAATTTGGTTAAATCAATGCCACAGCGTTTAAGAGAAGACATCCATTGGAGAAAACGAGCAACTAGATATTAGTTTTATATTATTTGAGCTATTTTCATTTGTTTTGTCGAATACATTTGTTTGCTTAGCTGCCTTTGAATGAAATAATGGTGATTTTGTTAATTTATTACATTTTGATGTATTGCAAAAGATGCTGCATTTATTACTTCATGATTTTTGGTTTAAAATCAATAAAAAAAATTGTTTATACAGTTTTTATTAATTCAGTATATCCAGAAATCTTCACATGTCTAATACTTATTTTGACCGCTGTAATTAAAATACAATATTTATACGCATTTGCATCAAACAATTTCTACTTAATTAATATTCAAAAGGAATATCATCGTGTTGAAAATACGTTCGTAGTAGAATAATTTTATCCTTAGAAAATTTAAATATTTGTATAGTACAACAAAAGTTCACAAGACAAACATTTCAAAATTAAACGCACAAAATATGTTACTCATGCGTCGTGGTTATAGAATATAATCATATTCAAACACCTAAAAATATTTAAAAAACTTTTCTGAGAAATTTTAGAATTGTGATGGTAGAAGCAATATTTATAACAGAAGCACCACTTACATTTTATGCCTAAAGTACACAAATCATTTTGCTTAAGACTCAATAGAAATGCACTACATTTGAAAACTAAAAGTCAGTAAAATATGCAAAGATATTCATAGTTAGGAAACAGAATATGTTCAGAATAAAAAAAAATTCTCACAGCATTAAGTACTTAATGTTTTAGTTTTTCTTTCTGCGCTTATATTTAAGTCAAAGTACATATCCATTTCGCAAATGTTAGCTTGCAACTCGGAAGCTTTTAAAAATAAATTTAAAATTAGAGATTTAAAAAAAGTTTTACTATATTTTTTACAAAAGGCATCAAGTAAGCATCTTTTACTACGAAGAGCCAAGCCAATATCCAAGCTAATATTTGAGGTTCAGTGACTTGATTGCAACAAACTTGTTCCAGAGAATATACTTATCCTGATAAAAACAGAGAACAAACGCAATTTTTAAAAAACAGATACATTTGACCTTTGGCAAAACTTAGAGGACTACATTAAACTCTCAAAATTAAGCTTAAATTATGTCTTTAGCTGAAATATTTTAACCAACACATGCTTCAAAAAGTGTACTTCAAGTTAGAAAAGATTTTTTTTTTTTACAAGAAAAAACGAGAAAAATTTTTTAAAACAATAAATTGTTTTACCAATATCGGTCTCGCTTTCTCTTCGTAGAACTCTGTAGTCAAGTTCGGAATTTAACGAATGTAGGAATGATGGTCGATGCATTTTCCCAAAATAAAGTTGAATCTACGAGAACAAAGCGAAAACGCTACCACTCAAATCTTCTTTCAACTATACAACATAAAACAATACGAATCGAATCCTGGGACAAAGTAATACATAATATACTTCGACAGTAAATTTGATTGACTGATTCAAATCAATAAAATTTCAAGTACCAGTTATTACTGGTAAAACTAATTAACTTCAATTTTTTTTAACTAAAATGGGGTCAGAGTTGATGGCTCTTGAAGTGGCCGCGGTAGCCTAGTGTTTATGGTCTCGAACTCGTGGCCGACGTGTTGTGGGTTCAAGTCCAGGTGCCATATAAGATCTGCCTCAGAAGGAGCCGATGCACGTTAAATCTGTCGAGACTCAATGTTCTGTCGTTGTTGTGGTAGTTAGGAGAGGGGAGGATGCTGACTCAGGTGTCGTTCTTGTCACTTGATCGAGGTTCAAAATGAAGAGATCCGTCGCCAATATCCCCCGTGTTGCTTTATAGTGCGACGTTAATAAAATTCTCATAGCTCTTGAATAAGAGATTTGGGCAAAACAGCGTAATGCTGTTTTCGGCTAATGTTAAAGAATAGGGCCCGAATTCGGAATATTTTTTCAGATATAAAAGTACTCAAACATTAATGTTATATTCTGGCTGCACTATCCTGTATAGAAAATTACTTATTTTATCATACTACTCATTTTAATTCGAGTGGACACATTTTTTCTTTTATAAAATGTGTTTCGCATTTTTCTCCTATGGACTAGTTCTACCGTAAAGCTTACAATGGGGGCGCTACAGTCATTAGTACCCTTATCTTCTTCTTCAGGTTACTGCAATATCTCCATTGCTTTGAGCTAAAAAATTAACAAGGTATTTTAGAAAAGATACTGAAATAAATACAATAAAATCCTGAATCTGAAATTTACAGATCATCTTCTATCCATATAGTGCAAAAAAAGTTTGAAAAAAACTTGCATTAAAAGTTTGAAAAACTCAGTTGAATTTCGATGTTTTCCCATAGATTAACATTACACCGGAAGTAAGTGAGGGTTCCACTCAATGTTGTTGTTTACAAAGTAGAACTTGTCCATACCATTACGCTAAATGAGCCATCCCTCTATATTTTAAAAGAAAAAATTAATTAATTGTGAAATATTTTGAAATTTTAAAAATACTATATTATAAACAAATACATGAGTTACAATGTCACAAATTTTTATAAAAATTGAGGCCTTTTTTCTGTCTAAAAATGTGTTTCGCTTTAAGTTCATGCTCTTGTGCATATGGCAAAAACAGCCTTAAACGTTTTTCCAAAATTTCGTTTGTTTTATTAATGCCCTACAGCAACTAAGTAATGATACCAGTTGTATAAGGGATTTATGCAATCAATTAATTTGTTACTAAAACTACAAGGAGGACTAGTACAATCTTGAATCAAGAACAAGTTGTTGTTGTTGTGCTTTATACTAAGATGTACATGAATGAGTAAGCGAATATTAAAGTCGCACTGTTTGGCTACACTAGGGCTTTTGGCGACGGACCTCGTAATTTTGAACCATGGTCAAGGGACGCAGATACATATGAAAGACGACTGAGTGAGTATTAACGTCACACAGTTCAACTACACGAGGGATTTTGGCGACGGACCTCGTAATTTTGAGCCAGGGTCAAGTGACAAGGACGACACCTGAGCTGGCACCCCCTCTCCTAACTACCACACCAACGGAAGGACTTTTGAGATTTCGACAGATTTAACGTGCATCATTCCCCTACACGGCGGGTCACGCTAGCCATGATCCGAGGCCTAGACTACTTGGCTACCGTGGCCACATGAAAGACGAGAGATGGAAGGACATAAACATGCATTACAAATACAGAAGAATATAAAGGCTTTTTATTACAAATGATGATCCCAGCATACGACAGAAGGGGTGCGATGCTTTCTATTCGAGACGGGAATCCATTTCAGGCGAAAGTCCGACTTCTTTTCCCGAAGATTACATCCATATCTTATTCGGGATTCGAACCCGAGCCCATTCGGTTACAAGCTGAGGTCACCAAGAACACGTGAGGATTCAAAATTACCACCTCGGAGCTACTCGTATTATCTCGTAGTTTAAATTTTCGCATTCAGTTAATGTTAAAAGATATTGGTTCTAAATTAATTTTTGTTTCATATAAAAATATGTGAAGACGCAATCTATAAGAATTAAATCTTATTTTTAACTACTGAGCTTTTGCTAATGACCCAGAATCAATTGCTACGGAAAGATTGAAAGTATTGCATCTACATTTGGATTGGAATATTAAAACAAGGTTTTTTTTTTGGACTTTCATCTCTCCAAACCGATCATTTTCCTTTTAAGAGCTGCATTGTACTTTCTTAATATTTTCTCATTCATATATTATAATCTATACGTTACATCCGTGCATTATCGGGATTCGGGATTAGTACCTAGTTTTGTCATCTCAGTAGTCAGTAATACAGCCATTCAATTTCTCATTAAGTTTCTTCTTAATTTGACTCCATGAAAAAGGCCATAATATGGAATTACCGATTCTCTAAAAGAAAGGACAAAAAAAATTATTATTGGCTTGATCCTAATTTTTTACATATGCAAACAAAATGGCTATGTGTATATTACGTTCTGTTATTAAATTAATAAATGCGCGAATGTTGTTTTTATGGCTAATGCCACCCCATCGAGGGTTTTGTGAGATAGAGGCTCACGAAGTTCAGTGCGGCAAGGGACAAGTTTTTAGGTCTGTCGTTAGTCGCAGCTTTGCACACCATGCAGGTGACAATACGATTTGGCATGGTTCTACACTAAATTTTGAGGGAAAACACCCACGGGGGAGGGTCAGTAAACCTCCCACCTCTCTTCCCCTTTAAACCAACCACTCAAGAGAACTTCAGTGGTTGGTGGAAGGGGGAAAGAGATATTTAGAGTATCCCCATGCCACCCAGGCACTATGCATTTGCAAACACCCATGCTTTCTCCAGGATTCGAACCCAGGCTCTACAGCACAGCATCAGTAACACCACTATTCTAATAATTTGGAAAGTTCTATTTCAAACAAGAAGAATTTTTCAATCACTAAATACCTTCATTAAAGATTTTTTCTCACAAAAATGTTAACTATAAATCATTTTAGTAAAATTTTTTTTTATATGAAGATTTTAGTATTAAAAAATATTTTTATTAAAATATAAGTAAACATTCAAGTATTGAAGTTTTTTATAGTTATTTTGAGAAGTATTTCTGATACATAATTTCAATGCATCGATTTTTTCTGTTTTAGTTTAAAAAATGAGACGCAATTGTTTGACTTGAAGATTTAGCACTCAGCGGTTACTACCTCATAAATTCAAATAATCCGTAGAAAAATTTAGATACATACAGAGAAATTAGTTAAATTTTGAAAGTATCCCTTTGTTACACTTAAAATTGCGCGATTATCTTTTACTATCCTAATCGGTTAATAAAAAATATATTAGGATGCAGAAACCTTATTTTGTATCAAAAGAAATATATTCGTTACATGTTGTAATTTAAATTCTTAACAATTAACCAATTTCCTAACCAGTTCATAATTCAACCGCCTTCCATTGACCTGAGTCTCTTTATCTATATAAATCTACAATTTCCCAGAAAAGATTTGTCCTCAAAAGAAAAAAAAAAAGAATTTATATGATTCTCTGAAAGATGCTTCTCTTGAAGTGATGTGTAATGCTCCCGGAACACCCTAATGAAAAAATCTCCATATTTTCAACCCTTGTCTCCTTGTTATTTTACCCCCTCTCCTTATTTTTTTCTGTCTTGCATTAACAGAATTTTACTTAAATTATAGATACACTTGAATTGATACATCTAGGTAAAAAATGCTCCTTTTGTGCCAATAAAATTATACAAAATGCACAGGAATTTTTTCGACATCTTTTTATCTCTCTTTTTATTCTTTTCCAATTTGACTGAATTTGCTCCATAATTACCCCAGCAAATACCAGAAATTATTAAATACTGTCTTTGATAACGTTATCTCATTGAATTGACAGTAAATGATTACACGGTGTAAAATAATTAGTGTTCAAAGGCAGGATTGACTAAGGGATTAAAAATTGATTTTTATACGTATATAACATTAAAATTATATTATGATAACGTTTAAAAGTTTGTGTATGTTTTTGGCAGGCAGATGTTGAGATGTGCATTGGCATCTTAATATTTTTAACGATCTAATTTTACAAAACAATAGCACCCAAAGAAGTTCGTCGTTCCATATAAATAAAATATTGTGTATAATGAGAGTAGTTAAAGTGTTTAAATGTAATTGGATCTTAGTGCGAGATTAAATAATGAAATGTATTAAAATTGAAAAGCCCGTTTGTGGCAGGGTAACAAACACATAACTGATGGATCAAAAATCTTGTTTTCTAGAAAGAGAATCTGTCGGGGCTCAAAATCCTTGAAACAGATAGCCTAAAACGTTTAAGAAGAAAAAAAGCAACGCGCTGCTACTTCCAAAAACATGAGGTTTAACCAAAAGCTTTTGATTGCTGTCAAGATAATCAAGATGCAGAAAACACGTTAAGCAGACGCAATACAGAGAATAGACTGACCTAAATACTAATATATTAAAAACATGATTTCATTAATGGTAATAACATGTAACTGTGGAACACTGGAGACAGCACAAGATTAACTCGAATCCTTTATTATTCTACTTCTCTTTGAAAAAAAAGACACATAAATTAAAAAAATATTATATCTAAGAGTAATACACTGATGCTACGACATATGAATACCAGTGTTATATGAATAAATTAACTGGTTTGCTTCTAATTAAAGGAATTAGAAGGAAAACATTTATATTCATTTCAGTAAGTGTTGAACTTGTTAAGTGTTAATGCAATGATCACTATGCATATGGTTTGCAGTGCTAATATATTTTATTCCTGAATCCCCTACAATACAGTTTGTCTATACACTCAACAACCAAGCTACACCTTTGAATTTTGGAGCCTGTTTTCATCCTTTACCTTTAAGGCTTGTCTGTGGCAAAGTTTCAATAAGACAATTTGAGGCTGGACGTAGTATACAAACATTAACAATTATCCATTACCCACCATCTCATCCTATCCTCAGCCCCCTGGGCAGCCAATAGGAGTCTATGGTTACTTTCACCATTGACCAATCAGAGAGCAGCCTCTAAGCTCTCAACCACGCTGAAAAATCTTCCACTCCATCAAGAAGAGAAGTCTTAAGCACGCCTCCCGGATCTCCTCGTCTCAGCCAACCACCATCATACCTATCAGCAGACTGAAAAAATTCCACTTTCGGCGTCTCCCACATCGAAGTACACCAGATATAGGATTGGGACTGTTTTCGCAGTCTCCAGATGCCCACAGGAAAACGCATATTCAACGCGCCTATCTCATCCTATCCGTTCTATTAATCTGTCTCACTCAGTGATGCATATAAATTACTTTCATGGGAGGGGTTTTATTTTTGGAAATTTGTAGACGATAGCTTCTAAGCGTAATCTTTATGGCAAAAATTAAAAACATGTTATTCTATTATAGGGGAACTTGTTAATCTATTATTCCAAACCTCACCCTTGTGTACACCACTGCTGTCCCTTATCAGACATATCTGATCAATGACTGGTAAAAGACTGCCCCAACGTTCTCCAAGTGCTGATACACACGATAACCTTTCGCGAAGCGTAGAATCCGTAAGGAAAGACAAGAAGACATCTGAAACCTCTTCCCTTCAATTCTGAGCCGTGTACCATTGTGTTCCGATATAAAATATTAATTTCTTCATTTTCCTGAAGTAAAATGAGTCTGTTATTTCAACCCTTTCATCCTTATATATATATACTCAAGGGTTGGAACTTTAATAGTGTCAACTATATATTTGCAACTAATACAAAATAAAGGCAAGTTTTTCAAAGCTTGACATTCCTTCATTCCTCCACCAGCACTGTGTATAACCGTTGAAGTGTGGAGGTCGAAGGACACCTTTAGTAGCGCCTGTTACATTGATAGTTCGAATGGAGCGGTGTACAGCCTCAAGAATATTTGGAACAATTCTGAAGCGAATGTCACGAAATTGTTTCTTCATCTTAGGAATCAAGCGGAAGTCACAAGGGTTGAAATCCGAGAAGTATGGTGTATAGTAGAACCCTTTCTAACCCATTCAATAAATTAATCAGACATAGATAGTGCTGGATATGCTCAATCATTATTCTTCAAAATGATAAGAAGGTTCGACAGAGAGTGTCTCCACTTCTTTCTGAAAGCTGTTCGCAGATTGTGTTCCAAAAATGAACAATAATACTACACACTGACTGTCTGCTAGAAGTTGACAGAATGCATTAGGTTACCACGATCATAGTGGTGCACGAAAATCACCATAACTTTCACTTTGTTAGAGTTCTGTTGAACTTTTGATTTTCGGGGTGGCCTGTAATGACCTCATTCGTTCGATAGGCATTTCATTTGTAGCTTGTTCAATGTTTGTTCAATGTAGCTTGTTCAATGTAGCTTGTTGTCGTGTGGCTAATCTAATGTAATGATGCAGCGGAGGAAGGCTTCTCCTTCATACTCATTGTGTTCCAAATGGATATGGGCAGTGTCGTATCAAAACTATTTCTGCATTTCTGTCAAATTATGCGGAACTCATCGTGATGCAAATGTTCTCATACCTAAGTGCCTCTTCAGAACGTGAAATATAATTGTATGCGTCAATCCTGTCTCGGGTCAGTTCACGAATCATATGGCTTCGATCACTATTCAGTGACGTACAAAAAACTGGGTATGACCTGGCAGAAGAATGTCTGCCAAATTTCGGCGTTCCTCATTGATGGCTTTTACCTACCTTGCCACTGTCTTTAAGACAATGAGGATTCTGCGCAAGCCTTTTAAGGCTCTTGATGGCATTGACGTGCTGTACAGCTTTTAGTACATTCAGTTTTTATCCATCTCAGTTGTTCTTAATTCTGACTGACTGTACTACATTAGATCAATCGCTAAACAAGGCTCGTTCCTTCTCATAACCCCGCATGCGCGTGTTGCGAAAAGGAAGAGTTCATTTGTGCGGAGGTAAAGTAAGTATGCCACTTACGTTTGGTATCAATGACATTATTTGATTCCGTTGCGTAGCTTCTCTACAACACTGTTGCCACTATTGCAGCTACAATCATTGTGTATACACATACAGTGTGTGTATAATTAAAGTATTCCTCTACAAACACACATAAAGCACGACAACTCCATTTGGACAAAATTTGAGTTAGGACTTCCTGGAAGGATATATTTTTCATGAAAACGATATTAATTAATCCAGAAAAACTGAAGTATTGTCATCATCTCGATTTAAAGCAATACATAGTTATTTCTTTAAATACTTTTTTTTTCTTTTCAGGAACTACACTGCTGTGTGTTTCTTAACATCTTTCACGAATGTTTGAAACTTTTGTCAAAGCATACTTACAATGATTTTTACCTCCCCCCACACACAACAGTTGACTGTGTGTGTGGATACGCACACATTAGCACATACTGTTTATTAAATTACATTAAGAGTAATTTCATATCTGGCAATAAAGCCCGTTGCTTCTCCATAATGCTATGCTAATTTAGTCCATCATCCAACTTAATAAGCTTTCTTAAAATTAAATTATACATATTTAGTTTTATCCGTGCAACGCCGGCCTAAACAGAGGGGGAAGAAGCCCGTCAAAGAAGTCAAAAAATTTCGAAAAGGGAATTTCAATGTCATATTAATATAGAAATCACACCCACCCCTAGAATTGCTGATATTGCGAAAGGAAAGTTTATAAAAGTAGAGAAAGCCCGTGCAACGCCGGGCCATGCAGCTAGTTTAGCTTTATAAAAGGCAACAAACAACAAATATTTGAGTCTCGCTTGCTTAAAACATTCGATTGGTTCCGATCACGAAATTATCCTTCGAGTCGGATGATCGAGTCCTAGTACCATTAAAGACCGACTGTATAGAGAGGCTGAGGTACGTCAAATCTGTTTAAGCTCAAAATTTTTACGTTGGCGTGATGTGGAAATTTTGAGAAAAACCTGTCAGCTCAAGTGCCGTCCTCGCCATTTGACCATGATTCAAAATTGGAAAATTCATCGCCAATAGCTCTCGGATAACTCCGTACTGAAACGATAATAAACAATAAATCAGCCAGCATTACTTAAAGCAATCTTTAACTTTGGAGTACTTGACCGTTATTTGAAACTCGTTTTCAAAATTTTCTTGGATGTGTGTTTTCCGAAAGAATAATTAACATACTAATATTAAAATAAATTTTAGTAAGATCATAAAAACATAAATTCTATTTATATAATATTATGTCCTTGAAGTGGAGAAAAATTCTCTTTAAATATGTGAAGTATTTTTCCTCTAATATGCATAAAATTACAAATTCATTTTACGTTAGCAATAAAAATAGACAAAATGTAGAATATGTTTTGCGCATGATAAAATTGACTCATTCGAACAGAGATGAATAACATGATAAAATGGGACGTTTTGTAAACGCTAAGGTCATAAGATGATAGTACTAAATATTAAAGCATTTTTCTATCTAAAATAGATTACCGAGCTAAGATACGAAAGAAGTTAACATGAAGTAAAAATAGTTGTAAATAATTCTCGGAGACAATCGTAGAATTATTTTTTATAAGAATAGTTTTAATGATTTTAAATCATTTTTACATGCCGTAGGATGTAAGGTTTTATTATTTAACTAATTGATAAAAATGTTATCACACGAACAAACTTCGATAAATTGGATATTAATATTTTGAATACTGAACAATCGCAAATTCTGATATGTTTATTTATATCATTAAATCAAATACGCTGAAAAAATGAATGTTAATTATTTAAATGTCGAAGACATATGCATACATGTATTCATGATTTTGAACTAAATAGTTAATGACAACTAAAAAAAAATGAAGTTAAAGCTCTGAGTCTTCGAAAATGCTAATTTTAAATCAATAGTTAATTATTTTATTTATTTATGAAAATTTAATTAATTTATTAAGGTATCCGACTACTTGCGACAACCTTTTTTGAAAAAATGGAGATATGGGATTTTTCTGATAATTTTAGATTTCTTTAGTACATTTTAAGAAAAATACTCCAAAATTAAGAAGAGAAAAAGAAACTATTACTACTAAAATGGGAAAAAACTGGTAAAAATTTACAAAAAATAACATAAACGAGGGCCATGACGTACCGAAAGTTTATGAACAAATT
Source organism: Trichonephila clavata (assembly GCA_019973975.1). NCBI lineage: Eukaryota > Metazoa > Arthropoda > Arachnida > Araneae > Nephilidae > Trichonephila > Trichonephila clavata. The sequence continues at coordinate 7,107 of BMAO01033859.1, read as the reverse complement.
TCAATTCTGATGTGTTGCTATGTTATTCATTTTTGAAATGACCTTCAGGGTAAGAGATATTTAATTTTTACAAAAACTAAAGCACTTTATCTTAGTTATTATATGAAATTTCTTAAATAACAGTGATTATATTAACATAAGGACTGTAAATTTTGTAATAAAACAGTGATTGATAAATCTGAAGGTTAAAACACTTCTACTATTATACAGAACAAGACAAAAAATTTCAGTTAATTATTTCCAAATCTTTTATAGCAATCGCGGCTGTCCCCGTTTGAACATTTAAAAAAACACACACACACACATTTCGAGTAAAACGCGTTTTAAAGAATTAATTACATCTTGCTTAAGTAATGGCATCTGCTTTTACTAAAACACTTGTAATTTTTGTTTCTAATGAACGTAAAATAATAATTTTTTTTATAAAGCTAATAAGATGGTTTGTAAAAAAATCTTTACAAAAAATGTCAGTTTTGGGCAAAATTTACAATTTTAGGGTAGTCGGATACCTTAAGGAGTGTTTTTATTCGACTCAAAAAACTCTCTTTTTTTTGTTGTTGTTATAATTGTATATAATAATGCCTATACATTTTTTTCGCTAAAGTGCGAATATTTTCTTTTCATTAAACCAAATGAGAGATTTCTTATGGGAATATTGCCGTTGTCAAACTAATATCAGTTATGTGCACTTCTTGGAGATTTCGGCTTTTTGACTGCTAAAATTCCTTTACCGATCAAATTTTCGTATAAAAAATCTACTATGTGACTCTTAGCTTTTACGGTGAACTGTGGTCTCTAAAATATATGCGTGAATCAGCTAGAATATTGTCATATAAAAATATATATCAAAGTTATACATTTAACTAATAGCAGATATTGGTTTGACAACGATGATAAGGAACATTGATATTTCAGGTAGATTTTTTTTTCTTTTGCTAAACAATGATAAACAAATATCTCTTCAAAATAACACTTCTGAAAAATATTTTTAAGTTTTATAAGCATTTAAATCCTTCCTTTCTCCCTTCCTCTTGTAACTTAATATTTCAGAGGTATCTCCGTAATAAGAAATATATTTATCAGAAACATTTGATGCATTTTAATAATAAACTTCCAAAACTTCATGTTTCGCATTATAAAAGGATTTAAAATTTCTCCCCAAAGACTCATTTGTTTTAATAGCATCCAAAAGAAACAGTCATGGTATTAAACATGGCTCAGTAATAAAATTATTTATCAGAAACATTTGATCCTTTTAATAATAACTTCCAAAAGCTTCATGTTTCCATTATAAAAAGGATTTAAAAATTTTCACCATAGACTTATTTGTTTCTAATAGCATCCGACAGAAACAGTTCATAATAACATGGCACTAAAAACAGTGTAATATTTAATGAAATATTTAAATTTCTGCAAATGAAATATTTAAAATTTTTTAATTACTTCTAAAATAGTTGTGATGCAAAGGTTTCAATATCATAAGAATAAAATTAGTTTTTTAAGGATCAGGTTATATATATATATATATATATATATATATATATATATATATATATATATATATAACCCTTTCTCACATAAGATATACAATATATATATTGCGATGGCGGCAAACTATCATAATTAAGGGGATCGGAACAAAAATAATTTTAAAAAAGAAGTAAATAAATTAAATATATCAATAAAAGAGATATGGTTGGATTTTTTTTTTTATTAACGTCACTTTTTGACCAACTATTGGCTATTGGGGACGGACCTCATAATTTTGAACCTCTATAAACGAGGACGACACCTTTTAGTCCTCTTTCATAGGTAAAGGAGATGCTACAAATATAGTAAAACAGGGTCTATTTCACTGTTAGAACAAATAAATCTAAATGACATGTTCATCTCAGTTTTTAATATTTTATGATGATAGATACAAAATAAATTATATATTCGCGTTCATAGTTATAAATCTCGATATTGATTTCCTGAACTTTTTATTTTATTTCTGTTGAAAGTATTAGGGGAAATGCTTACACTTCACAGTAATTTTTTACAAATAGGAAGGAAGTTTATGTTGTCTAAAAAAATATTTCAAGCATTATATTATTTTTAAAAAAGTAATTAATTCAAAATATTAATTAAATTATAAATACATCATGCATTAAAATAAACGAGTAAATAACTAATTACACATGCCTCAGAATGTTTCATTATTTAATACAGATCATATAAAAAATTGAAACACGTCAATTTTTTCATCAGTGCAATCAATCATTTTTACATTCACTTTTCATAGTAGCATCTATATATTGGACTGTTTACTTATCTTCAAAAAGCCTATACACGTTTATTCAATTCGTACTATTAGTTCACACTTTCCCTATACATATATATATATATATATATATATATATATATATGTGTGTGTGTGTGTGGTTCAAATTTTCAATCGTTAATTAAATACTTTTTATTCTTCCACTTAAGTTCAAACACAATTTTTTTTACTTGTAGAGGATAACACTTGATGTTAATAGTTTTTTTCAAATTTTAAATCATTAATTTAATTTAATTTAATTCATGTATAAAAGTAACAAAAATAATAGCCCAAAACCATATATAAAAAGGAAAGTCCTTTGTTGTGTCCCTCTAGCACAATGGATAATGCTTTAGTCTTCTAATCCAAAGGTCGTGGGCTCGAATCCCAACTGGGATGGCCTAATTTCTGAGAATGTGATTTCTTTTTACTATACTATTTTATTTGAATAATTAAAGACAATAAATGAATAAATATTAACAAAAAAATAATAGTCTAACACCATATATAGAAAGGAAAATAGAAAATTGTGTAAGGAAAATCGCTTTTTATTCTGCCAGTTAATATTGGGATTCTGTGTCATATGTATATACATATTTATATTAATTGTAATTTTTAATGAAAAGTAACTAAAATAAAAAATTTCTTTGTTGACCTAAGTAGGAATTGACTCCAGTTTTTTTATATTACTTGTTTTATTATAAACCCTGTTCTGTATTAATCACACAAATATAGTAATACATTTTTTAAAATATATATTACCAGTATAAATTCCATTTAATTCCAATACTTTTAAACAAGAATAAAAGGTACAACAAAAATTATAATATTTGAATGGCCTTACCTCCCCTCACAGCTTCAGTAATGATCGACCCTTCTATCTGCTCGTTCGCTTTCCGGGACCCATTTTCCAGGAGAGGGGTCCCTCTTCCTGAATAGTTGCATATTCGACTCTGTTGCTTCTATTAATCCGGATCGAACCATGTTTGAGTTTATCGGATAAATCCGAAGACAAAGTTTGCCACGGAATATATGTGGGAAAGTCCACACTGCTGCTGAAACTCTCCTGGAAGAACATGCCGGCTACTTTTGCTTACACCCCCACCTCAAAAACGAATTTTGGAGAGAGACATGAGTTAGAACACACGACTGGGACCAGAAATATCACGCTGCTCGAATGCCGGGTGAATAACAACGTTCCTGAATAATTGGTGTGAGATTATCTTTAGAAATTTGGACCTTGGGCAGTGTTGAAAGACGGGCTTGGCAATCGAATCGCTATCTATTGGATTTCAATCAACCTTAAAGAAGTGAGAAAACGTGCTGGCGACTGGAGGAGAGAGATTTCCTGCTTCGCGTAAAGGAGATTCGACGATTGCTTGTTGGCGAGTTCGAAAAATGAGAGAGGGGAGAAAAAAAAGTAAATAAAAACCTTGAAAAACAGGCTGGCGGTTGAAAAAGTCCGAGCAGTCAAATTCGCGAAAAGCATATTTGTGGCAGCGTGATATGGCGGTAGTGCTTCTTTTGCAAGGAATGTAGCCGAAAGAAGAATAAAAAAAATAAATAAATAAAAATAGGGGGGGGGGGGTATTTTAAACTTCACCTGATCTTCAACATTAGGGTTGCCAAGTTTCACACTTCATCCTTTCGAATGGGCGGATTTATTGGCGTGGCAGAACGGTAATGAATTTATAAACGTCGAAAATAATTTTTTGGGGTGGAGCAGAAAAATGGTGCTACACATATTCTGAACATGTAAATTTCATTTTGATAATATTCTTTGAGTGATAAATATTTTTCGTTGATTATGGGGGGAAAAAGTACAAAAATTCTCTTACAAAAGGGATTAATGCGTCTTTCTTGAGAAAGCACTTTGAGAATGACTATCCTTAAAATATTAATGTTACTCTCTCACATTCCTTATATTAATCAGAGCTGTGAGAATCTGATACAATGAATAAAACAGTTTTAGAAATTACTTATCTTTTTTGTATAGATAATTAAAAAAAACCTGAATATATTAATGACAAATTTTACGGATATATTTGCAAACGTGCTGAAAAATCGATAAAAACATTCCAAGACAGAAAAAAAAACATTTTTTTATCTATATTTTTCCTTTCATTTAATCTGTGAATACAAATAATTATATATTCACAGAAAACATCTTTTCTTAACCTTTAGTGAACTTGATTAAAAGATTTTGACATATATCCAATGTTTTACATTTAAAAAAATTGTGTGTTTTCACACATTTTCTAGGAAAGTTTTTTTTGCTTTTTCTTTTTCATATTACAAATTTTTTTTAATTGCTTCAGATTCCCTTACTATATTACATTATACGATCAAATCTCAACATTTTCTGTGCTTGTTTTTTACCTCCCTAAAGAGTAAATGGAAAACTCTCACCATTATTCTTCATTGAGCTTGACTAAAACAATAACCGAGAAAGTAGCTAAATAAATGAATCAAAATTTCCCCTCCTTCGTATTTAATTATTCATCATAAAAAAACTGACAATGTTTCATTATAAAAGCAACATTTCGACAACGTATCGCAGCAATCTGTTTGGGTAGAAATATAGGTTTGAATAAGAGTACAATGTTTATGAAACGTTTATTTATTTTTTAGTTTGCAGTATTGCAGTGATTCTCAAACTTTCAATATTAGCAACCCAATTTTCAATCATAATTTTCATCACCCTTCCATATAATGATAATGAATTGAATACATAATAATATGGTGCAACGTACAGCTACAATACGACATTAATTATTGAATATAGTAGTCTTCAAACTGTGTTCCACGGAAACCTGGGTTTCACAAGGCATGTCCAGAGGTTCCTCGAGTCGTAAAAAAAAATCGAGGAAGAAATAAATATGTATGCAAAACGAAATTCACGTTCTCCGTGAAGTTTGTATAGTTCCAAGTATCTCTTTTTTCATTAAAACTGAAAATTTTATTTATATTTAATAACTTTATTTTGCAACACGTTTTAAACTAAAGAATATTAAAACGTTTTATCTTTTTATGTACACTTCTTACAAGATTGTGAATATTCTATTTTTACTATCTCGGCTTCCATGAGATAATTTTATACTCGTTAGTTAGCACAATGTCTTACAAAACTAAATAGCTTTCTGATAGAAAATGCGCCTTTTTTACATTTATGGGAAACAATACCTATAATGAAGGAAAGGGAAAAACATATAAACAAAGTTGGTGTTAAAATCTAAATTTGAGCAAGAACAGCTTCTAAATTTTATGTGCAAATTCATTCGAAATACACGGGATATCTCACACAGCTATAAACATTTAAATGTGTGTGTGCCATTTAGAATATTTCTTTAATTGAAATATATTTCTCAACGTAAGTGTTACAAAAACTAATTGTAAAAATAAATTAAACTCAGAATATGTAATGCGATTGCATTTAATCTCCTTAGACCTAGACTTCGCCAGTTGGTGTAAAAGAATACTGACATATATCCCACAGTTACTAAATATAATTCATGTGGGTAGGTATATATATATCACCCAAATCATAAATTAATATTATTAATGAGTAAATTATATTTAAAAAAAGTTAGATTATAGAATTTAATAATAAATGCAATAATTTTTAAAATTTTAACTTAAAGTACCTATAACACACACACACACACACACACACACACACACACACACACACACACACACACACACACACACCACACACACACACACACACACACACACACACACACACACACACACACACACACACATGTTGATTTACTTAAATATTATTTTGAGATATATTCATCGAAGTATGAGTATGGAATGGGGTTTCACGAAAACACCTTCAAGTTCTAGGGGTTCAACGAAAGCACCTTCAAGTTCTAAACGTTCTTTGAGTTGAAAAAGTTTGAAGATCCCTGATAAACCGTACAAATTATCATTATAAGAATTAAAGTTTGTGTATGTCACTTTTAAGTAATAGGATATTATGTTACTTTTCATAGTTCACATAATGTATTTTGTTTTGTTTCCTTTCAGTACTAATAAATTTTTATTTTCTACCTCTCATGTGTTCGTGCCCTCCCCCCCCCCAACATAGGGTTATCACTCCCCCTATGAGGATAGGGGAGACAATTTGGACCCCACAGTTTGAGAAACGATGCAGTAATATGAAAAATATGTATATAAATACACTTCGCGTCTCTTTGCTTCAAGTTCATCAATGGATAAGGAATTAAAAGAATTCAAATATAAATTTTTCTGTTTCCACATAACATGTACGCAATACGTAAGAATTGTATATTTAGCTATTTATTTCAATAAAATAAGAATTAGAATGAGACCATATGTTTAATTTTTAATATTTTTTTCTGAATATGATATTGAATTAATGTGAGTTTGTAGCAAAAGTGAAGAATTAATTGGATTGATTTTGTTTTCACATGAAGAGACAGAATTAAGTTATTTAAATTAAGTACTCACACACACAAAACGGTTTCTTAACCCATTCAGAACCAGGCAATTTTTTCTAATAAGCCTAACTCGTTTAAAAATTTATATAAAATCGTTACTGGTATAAAATACGCCAAAATTTACTGTTCACAATTATTCCAAATATCATTCAGATCACACAGGGTGTGTTCCTGGGACTTAGAACGGGGGAAAACGCATTATCACATATGATTCCGTGTTTCCTGAAGTGATCATATGCGCATGTGATCATGACCCTGAAAGGGTTAATCTTCTTGTCAATGAAAACGCAGTAAAAAGTTTAAAAAATCATTAAAGACAAAAAGATTTTAATT